>PVIC010011773.1:0-40876 GCA_004025085.1 Thryonomys swinderianus | reverse complement strand
TCCCTCCCTCCCTCCCTCCCTCCCTCCTTTTCCTCCCTTCCTTCCTTCTAACCTCCCAGCACCAGGATCTGGAGATGCCAAGGTCACCAGCTGTGCCCAGTGCCCAGGCTGGAAGAGGCACATGCCAACAGGATAACTGCGGGCACAGGAGAGCAGCCTGGTGCTGGGCCTGACCCTCGGAAGCATCATCCCGTTAGAGCCTGACCACCAGGTCCACCTTCAAGATGGGTTTCTAGGCAGTTTTGCTTTTTGTTTTTGAAGCAAGGTCTCATTATGTAGCTCAGGCTGACCTTGAACTCGCAGAGACCCTCCTGCCTCAGCCAGCCTGGAGAGGCAGCCACTGGTTCCCATGCCGGCTGTGCCACGTTGGGGACTCTGTGAACCAGGTCACCCGTGATCACAGGTGCACACCACTACTCCCAGCCTCTCTGCGTCCTCCCCGGCCCCGTGGTGGCCATGTGCCCTCCTCCAGAGGCTGGCAGAGGCCTGTCCCACCGCGGACTGTGCAGCGGGCTGCCCCATCCACACTAGCTGCCTGTCAGTGGCACAGGGCACGCCCGCTCCCCCAGGCACTGAGCCCCCAAGCTCCTGAGCTCTGTGCGGCTTCCTCATCTGTTAGCGGAAGCCCAGCAGAAGAGAGCTCCGAGCTCTGCCACTGGCTTCCGGCCCGGCCTGCCGCGGGGTCACCCAGGCCACGCTGAGGGGTCTACAAGAGGCCAGCCAGGCTCGTCCTACTGGTGTGGCTGGCCTATGTGCCGTCTTAAAGCAGCCAACTGAGCTACTCAGGAGGCTGAGGCAGATACATAACAAGTTTAGTGCCAGCCCAAGTAACTCAACAGAACCTCAAAAAGGTTTTTGCTGTGGGTTTTTTTTTGAGACAGGATCTTGCTTTGTAGTTCAGGCTGGCCCTGAGTCCACTATGCAGCCCAGGCTAGCTTCGAACTCATCAATCCTCCTGCCTCTGCCTCCTGAGTGCTAGGATTATGGGTGAGCCACCACGCCCAGCACTGTGGTATGTGGTACTGATCACTGGTGGGCATGAGTCACCATGCCCGATATTGTTATATGTAGTTAACAGGGACTTAACCAGGGACCTGGTGCTTGACAGGCAGGCACCGGAACCACTAAATCTCCGGCCCCTCAAAGATGTTCTAAGAGGCAGGAGGATTGCTGAGTTCAATACTAGCCTGGGCTACAGAGTGAGCTCAGGGCCAGCCTGGACTACAGAGCGAGACCCTGTCTTTAAAAGAAAAAAAAAAAGCCAACTTTCGCTGTAACCTCGGTTTGGTGTCACCGTCTTGTGTATTAAATAGTCTGACTGTTAGCGTTGATGGTAAGGGCCAGTGAAACTGCTGGAAGGGAGACGCAACAATCCGGATGCCAGGGGCTGGCACCACACTAGGAACCGCGTCGCAACGGGTGTGGGCTCATAAAAACTACCTTGGAGAAATGGCCCGGCTTTGGGACCATCCCCGCAGCGGGCAGGGAGCTGAGCGGGACGCACCCCACCCCCACCGCCCCCTCACCCAACCCGAGAAGCCCCAGCGCAGGAAACCTGCGCGGCCCTCACAGCTTCACCTGCAGGACGCACTAAGGTTTCTTCGGGCAAATCAAATGTCACCAGCTGCACTGCAGGAGGGGCGTGAGGAAAAGGGCTTAAAAGCGCCCAGTGAACTGTACTGAGCAGATGTCGCGCTCAGGAAACCAGTCAGGGCTGTCCACACAAATCGTGTTTTACCTTTTTTTTTTGAGACAGGGTCTCACTTTGTAGTTCAGGCTGGCCCTGAGCTCACTCTGTAACCCAGGCAAGCCTCAAACTCAGCAATCCTCCTGCCTCTGCCTCCCGAGTGCTGGGATTGCAGGCGTGAGCCACCACACCGGCACTGTGGTATGTGGCATTGATGGCTGGTGGGCGTGAGTCACCGCGCACAGCATTGTGTGTGGTTACCAAGGATCGAACTCAGGGCACTGCGCTTGCGAGGCAGCCATTGGAACCACTGAGCTAAACCTCCGGCCCTATCTTTTGTTTTTGAGGCAGGTCCCGCTATGCAGCCCAGGCTGGAGATGCTCATGGAGATGCTCCTGCCTCAGCCTCCAGAGTGCTGGAATTTCAGGCTTGCAGCATCATGCTTGGCCAGGTCATTCCTGGGACACGCATAAGTACGGCCGCGGCAGAAGGGCGGCAGTGGGCGGCGAGAGCCACCGGCTGAGCTGCCTGCTCGGCACGGCACAGGCGCAGATGACACCCCACCCAAGAGCAGCCCTGGCCCGTCCCAAGGAGGCCACAGGGCAAACGAGAAGATGGGCTTCCGGACGGTGACCTGCTGGCAGGCGGGTGGGGCCGCAGAAAGCCAAGTGGCATCGGGAACCACGAATGCAATAAAAACAAAATACAAACATTGCAAAACACCAAATCTATATTTACATCCACATATAATAACATAACTTTAAGCTGAAATATATCATAAATAAAATGTCTACTGTTTGACACGTAACAATTAAAATAAATCAAAGTGGAATGAAATAAATACATAAACAAAAATTCAACAAACTGTACCTCTTCAATGTACTGTTGTCTCCAAGGAAAACAAACACACAAAAGCAGTAGTATTCCAGAGTTAATACTGATGGACACGAAAGACATTCCGAAGTACAAAAGGCTGTTTAAAATTTGCCGTTTCTATCCATTCAGAAATGTAGTTGGAAGAGATACAAAAGCCAAAAAAATTTCAGCGTAACAAAATTGATCTGTTTTCACATAGATTTGGTGATTTTTTTTTAAATACAGGTCTGAATTCCAGGCCGCTGCTGCCCGCTCCCCCGCGCCAGCGAGCTCTGGGACACTCACTGGACCCGGCAAAGGATGAATCAATCATTTTGCAAATGTGTTAATCTTCAAAAATAGGCTATAAAAAGTGCAAAACTATGAAAAACACAAATCCAGATATGTACATATGGCTCAGTGAGAACAGGATGGGGCCTCGCGCGCTCCTTCCTGATCCAAGGCACTTGCGGGCCGGCGCCGGGGACGCGCACTGCGCAGCGCAGGGAGCCCCGGCCGGCGCCCACCCCGGCCCGGGGAGCAGGCGGGAAGGCAGCAGTGCAAATTTACCTCTCCGACAGTTTCTTCATAAGACATTCTGCGGCTGCGCGACTCGTGGGCCGCCGCTGGTCCCCTCGGCCGCGGCCGGGTCTGAACACGGGCGCCTCCCCTGCCGGCAGCAGCTCTCGCTACGGCCTCCGTGGCTGCCGTCCCGCCGCCTCCGAACACACACCCGGCATTTGCCCGAAGTCTTCCATCCCTTTTAAAATTGCTTCCCAATATTTATAATTAACATGGTGGAATTAGCATTTTTATAGACTAATTTAGCTAAGCGACTCCCAAAAAGCTGAGTTTCCTGACAGAGTGACTGGCAGAGGACACACGGAAGGGCTCCCACGCGCGACTCGGGGGGCTCCCGGAGGCGGGCCGCACACAGATCGTGGAGAATCTTAAAAACATACACCTGTGTGAGGGCGCGCACAGCAGGGGCCGCCACGCGTGTCGAGCTCCACCAGGCAAAGGAACACGCACAGTACTTAGACAAGCAGGTTTACAACTTAGATATTTACAGATCTGTTACCTGAGGTGCAAGCCTTACATACTCCCCCCGCCCCGCCCGCCCCCCAGTGATTTCTTTTCAGCAGCGCTCAAGTAGGCAAAAACTTCACTTATCAGGTCATTTCTAAAAAAAATATCGTTCAGGGACAAAATAGAGATTTCTGGCCCCCATGTGTGTATAACCCAACTTTTCCAACTGGTTTTTATTGCTATTTGGTACAAAAGTTTAACAGAACAACTTTATAAAACCGTAGTGTTCCTCATGTGTGCTATGTACAGTACAATCACAGCTTATTTCAGTAGCTTTCACCATTTTCTTTCTCAAAGGACGAACCAAAATTTAATTTCATGGAGAGTATGGGCTTCCATCCAGCAAAACCTGGGAAGAAAAGGTTTATTGATTGAGAAGAAGCAATTTTACTTGGAAAAAAATTTTTTTCCCCTGAGGCAGTTGAGGCTGGCCCTGAGCTCACTATGGAGCCCTGGCGAGCCTCGAACTCAGCAGCCCTCCCGCCTCTGCCTCCCGAGTGCGGGATTACAAGCGTGAGCCACCTCGCTGGGCAGGGAGAGCACGGTGAGAATAATGCCACACCGGACCGGGACGGCAGTGAGCTCCGTCTAAGCCACTAGGTCGGAACCGAAGCACCGCGGGACCCAAGCGTGGGCCTCTGCAGCTGCAGCCTGAGAACCAGCAGCTGCTCCCGGCTCTCCAAGGCCACAGAGGGTGCGGGCACGGGCACAGGACACGGAGCCGCGTGCGGGACGGAGGGTCCAGCACTCGGCTGCCCGCCGCACAGTCACCGGGTGGCACCACCAAGGGGCAGCAGGCCGGCCCTGCAGGTCGTACCCACGCGTGACACTGTGATGACAGGTCGCGTGCCGGGCTCTAGCTGCTGCCACCACAGGCTTCTTTCCGTGGCCCCCAAGGCCCGAGGCTGGTCTGCCTCAGCTACCCGCGCGCTGGGCCCCGCGCTTCCGCCTCGCTGCACGGCACCCTGCATCTCAACGCCTGGGCCCAGCTCCAGGCCACTTCCACTGCGGTACACCCGACACTCTGCACCGTGGCTGCGCCCACCCCGAGGGCCCTGGACAGGACTGCAGGGGCCGCGGAGGAAGCCAGCCGCGGGGTCCCCACGCCCAGACGCCCCCGACCCCCCGGGACACGCGGCGCACCGTCACCCGTCACTCACCCTTGCGCGCGGTGGGACTCAGGTCTTCTTGTCGTGCGGCCGGTAGTGCGCGCTCCCGAGGAGGCCCCCGTAGCTGCGCTTGTGCAGCAGGCCGGCGGGCAGGTGCTGCAAGGACGCGGGCCTCTTCCCTGGACAGGGCAAGGCGTGCGGGTGAGCACGGGCGTGCAGGGTGCCAAACCCCATGCCCAGGGTGCGATCACTTGATGGTACAACACACACACAGGCAGGCGCACGCGCACACACACACACACACACACACACACACACACACAGAGTGATTCATCTCACGAGGACACTCTTTAGCACAGGGCTTTAAGTCACTGAACTAACTCACTGCCCGAGGCTCCGCGCTCTAAGGGCCGCAGGGACCCAGCGCGGGGCGCGGACATCTCAGTGGGAGTTGTGTCCACGCTGGCGTGGGGTGCGCTTGACACTTTTAACCCCAAAGCAGTAAAAACTCCTATCTTGTCACGATTCTGGTTCGCTCTGGCGGAGTGTGCAAAGCAACTGCTTTCCACTCGCCCCGGCAGCACCCCCTCCACGCAGGCAGTGGGCACAGGAGTCCCGCACAGACCAGGGCCCGCTCGGCTCAGCAGAACGGGGCCAGGTGGGCAGCTCCCTGGGGTGCGGGGCGCTTGCCCCAGGATGGCCAGCGGCACGTCCGCTTGGTGACCAGCCCCGCACGGACCGAACCCGGCCTCCAGCTCCTGCGTGGGACATGGCGCGGGTGCCCCTCCACTGCTGAGGCCCAGCCCGCCCTGTGCAGCGCAGTGAAGCGACACGGGCTGTCAGGTGCAGGGCTGCAGGGAGGTGGGGGTGGACAGACAGACGGACAAGCGAGGCGGGCTGGGCAATCCCAGCAGCAGAGGCAGTACCTCGCAGGGCTCAGCCCGGCTGCTCAGAGGAAAGAAGGTTCCCCCCCCCATGAGGACGCAGGACACCACGCTGGGGCTTTGGAGTGCACTGCCCAGGGCCAGGTCACCCGGCTGCGCTCCCGCTTACGTACCTTCCAGCGCCAGGCCAGCGGCAGGATGTCCGGGAGGGGCGCAGGTGTAGAGCGCACCGGCCCCGTAGGGCCTCTGTGCTGCCAGCACACTCGGGGCGTCGGCCTCCCCGGAACCCAGGAAGCGGGGCTTGGGGGGCAGGGCCGCCGTGGAGCAGGCGCAGTCCTGCGGCATCAGCGAGGCGATGCCCCTGCTGGCGTGGTATTTGGGGAGCTCGTAGCTTCTCCTGCAGGGGGCCGCGGGTGGCTCGGCATCCAGGGCAGCTGCACCGCACTTCAGCTTCTTGGGAAGGGGCTCCCCAAGTTCAGCGGCGACACCTCCCTGCCGATGGCACAGGTAGTCCCTGCCCGGCGCTGCCCAGGGCCCCTCGCCCTTGGGGGTGTAGTCCCCGGGCATGCCGCCGTTGGTGCTGCCCAGGGCGGGCTGCGCTGGGCCCGCGGCCAGAGGCTTCGGCTTCATCTCTGCTCTCCTGGGCCTGTCTGGGGCGGGCGGGGCGGCGGCCCTCGGGAACACCTCCTGCTGCTGCGGCCTGGTGGGCCCCGGGGCCCCAGCGCTCGGGTGCGGGCGGTGTGACTTCAGGTTGCTGGGGGCTAAAGTGCTGGGCTCCGTCCCCGGAGTCCCCGGGCCCAGAGGTGCTCGGCCCGGCCCTGCGGAGCCCTGGCGGCCCTTCTCCGCCGGCAGGGACTTGGGCTGCGTCACGGCGGCCTTGGCCCTCGGCTTGTGTGGCCCGGGCAGCTGCAGGGGCGGCACGTCCTTGCCCTGAAGCGCAGGTGGGCAGCCGGTGCGGCGTGCCCGGGGCAGGGCACGGGACCGGCAGCCCCGGTGGGGCTCCGGGTTGTACTTGTGCTCCAGCCGCTGGTGCATCATCAGCACCTCGGGATAGAAGGTCTTGAAGGTACAGAACGGGCAGGTGATGCTGGGGACCAGGGACGGGCTCAGGGACAGGGCCGCGCAGGCGTGCAGGGCGCCGAGGGACAGGTTCAGGGGCTTCTCCTGGGCCTCGGTGCTGGGCTGCTGGGTGGCGGCGGGCGGCGGCGGCGGTGGCGGGCGGGTGACAGGCCCAGGGCTTCTGCTGCCCTGCTCAGCGCCAACAGCCGCCGTGCCCTTGGCGCAGTCTGAGTCTCTGTGCGCCCCCGGCGCGGGCACAGCACCGCCCAGGCAGGCGGAGGGCATCTCCCGCAGCTGCTTGGCGGGCGGGCCACCTCGGACATCTTTGGCACCGTCGAGAACTCGCTTCAAATTTTTGGTCGCACCGTCGGCGGGGAGCACATCCTCGCTGTCCTGACCTTTGGGGTCGCCCCTGGCGTCGACAGCAGCGTCCACCTGCTTGTCTTTGTGGTGTCTCTCCAGGTGATACCGCAGGGACGTCTTCTGGGCCGCGGCATAGTCACAGAATTCACATTTGTACGGCTTTTCGCCTAGAACGGAGACATTCCTGAGTCCCGCGCGCAGAGGACTCAGCCGCCCAGAAGGCCTCCCAGAGAGCCCCGCTTCCCTCTCCCCTCTCCTGCTGCTTATCTCTGTAGCCGGGACTTCTCACCAGCTGTTTTGCACCCTTACTAAAACTTTTAAAATGTGAATACAAGACGGGCACAGTGGCCCATGCTTGCAACCCCAGCATACAGGAAGCTGAGGCAGGAGGATGAAGGCCAGCCATATACAGTGAGACCCTGTCTCAAAAATAACAACAAAAAAAGTAAATATAAATTTTTACAAGAAAAAAATAAAAGTTAATCATACTATTCTTAACTGCACTTTCCCGGCTATGAAAATGGGGCACAAGCAGTTATAGAATGCCCTGCGTGCAGAACTAGTCACCGAGAGGCGTGGGCACAGCTGCAGCTACAACTTACAGGGCACTAAGTACATTCTCATTTCATTTAAGAATGCGTATTTTAAAAAACAAAAGACGTGGGCCGGGCGTGGTGGCTCACGCCTATAATCCCAGCACTCAGGAGGCAGAGGCAGGAGGATTGCTGAGTTTGAGGCTTGCCTGGGCTACAGAGTGAGCTCAGAGCCAGCCTGAACTACGGAGAGAGACCCTGTCTCAAAAAAAAAAAAAAAAAAAAAAAAGGACGTGGCATTTAAAAACATCAGGTGCAAATGAGCTCTAAAATGTATGACAGACATTGTGAAATAGAAAACATTCAAAGGGAAAAAGAGGGGTGGGGGTAAGTAACGGGAAAAAAAAGCTGTGATGGTTAAAAAAAGAGGACAGACGTGTATGCAGGCGAAAGGGAAAAAATGAGAACTAAGTCGTGTCAGGTGTGTGGTACAAACTCTCAGTCCTGAGATGTGTATATACAATGTACCAATAGAATCAATTTAAAAAGAAATCAGGGTTTTGAAAAGCTGAGAGTAGGGCTTTAGTAGTCAGACACTAAATAATCACCTTGGAACAGGAACAGCAGAAAGGACAGCAGCAGTTACCCTGAGCACCGCGCCCACGGGACTTCGGGACCCAGGACAGACAGAGGACACTGGGAGGCTTTGAACCAACACATGCGTTAAAAAACAAAGTCCTACCTGTGTGCGTTCTGAGATGAATATTGAGGTAATAATTTGAACGGAAAAACTTTCCACAATAACTACACTCTCTCGAGGATGTAAGATGCTTTAGTTTTCCTCCATCATCATTTTTATCTTAAAGCAGAAACAAAAATATTTATGTGAGATAGCTGAAGGGCACGAAGGGGCACGCCGACCTGCCTGCAGACTGTTCATCCCGGGAGGGTGCAGGCGACTCCTGCCCGGAGCTGTGGGACAGGAAGCCCAAAGGCTGAACGCGCCAAAGGCCACTGCCAAGTCGAGGTTCTGCAGTTTCCTAACCTTCCTCCGCGCTCCGGACAGAGCAGCACACTGCGACAGACTGTTCTGTCTCAGGCCCGGGCGCTGGGCCCAGGGAACCCCTTCCCCATCAGAATCTCAGCCAGCCTCCGAGAAAAACAAGTTTGCAGCTTGCAATTAAAGCTACCACTAGAGGGCAGCAGGCACAACCTAATCCCAAGAGCAAACATTTGGTACTGGGCAAAATCCCAGGGAAGCATGTCAAAACTTAGCGAAGCTTCCACAGGAGGAGGTTTTATCATCTATCAGCGCTCACTGCCCCTGACAGACCTAATGGGCTAACATCTGCCTCCCAACTCTGAACTTCCACCTCTGCAGGACCACACCAGGGGCGGTGGGCCTGAAGTTCCAGAGTCCGTCAGGACAGGCGGCCGGACACATACACACACGGCCCCCAATAGACAGGGGCGTGCGGTTACAGAATGCCCGCGCCTCGTGAATTCTGTCGTTTTCAGTAACTCCAGCTGCAGTCACATCATATACAGCACGAATGACCACGACAGATGTCTGGCATGCCCTGGTTAGCTCACTGCAGGGGCTGCGCAGGGCTGGGGTGGCCCCGCAGAGGGAGGCAGGCCGGGGCTCCATCCTGGACCCAGGGCAGACCGAGCAGCAAGCCGCGCCTTGGGGAACTGTCTGCTCCTCAGGGGGGCCTCACTCTGAACTCTGGGGTGCACACAAGCTCGCTGACTCTAAAAGCCAGGATGAGGGGCTCCCGGAGGAACTGGACAGTCCCTACTCCACTTGGAGGCCCCTGGGGGAGCGGCCACCTACAAGACAGACAGCCCTTGACCTAAAGAGCTACCAGGAAGATTTTCAAAATTAATCATTGACTTTGCTTTTTGATCTTCTTAAAAGTAAACCCAAAGAAAGCCGGGTTGAGAGTGCAAGACGATCAATCTGGACTAGACGCCACATTAAGAGCTTAAAGTTTAGGAAAATCAATTAAATATGGGTCACTTGACTTTCTTACACTCACACCCAAGAAGCTGTGCTGGGTGCCAGGGGCGCACCTCATCTGAGATTCCCGACTCCCAACCCTGTGCCAGCTGAACCGCAGCCCGAGGCTTGAGGTGCCCAGATCGCAAACCCAAGGACCTGAAATTCCCACCCGCAGCGGCTCTGCCCCTGCGCCCCTGGCTGACTGCACAGCGCTGCTTCTTCTCAGAGAAACTGCAGAGCTGCTGGAATCACCCTTGGGAAGCACAAGACCAGGGTCAGGAGCCATTTTGCCAACAGGAAAATGGGGACAAAGAAAAGTTGAGCGACACATGATGGGTCACAAAACAACGCAGGAGAGAGATCCAGGACCCACGCTGAGCACCAGGCTGCGGTTCAGGCCTTCTACCACCCTAGAGGCCGAGCCATTCACACTGCGGCTGGGGCCTGCGCACCATGCCTCAGCCCACGCAGGCCCACGTTCAAGGCCTTTCGCCTGATGTCATGAAGACACCCCATGGGTTTTCCAGATTCTGGAAACTAAACGTTTGTTAACATGCTAAGGGAAAGGAGCCCCATGTCCACACAAGCTCAACATACTGACATGAAGACTGTGGCTCTTAAGTTGCTGCCAAGGTGGGGGGGGGGGGACTGGCCATGATGCCCTGGGGCCACGCTGGTGGGGGGCACGCCCACAGTTCCTGCACAGTAGCACAGGACGGAGGGCCAAGCGCTTTCACCCTGGCACGTTGGAGCTTTGCAAATTTCCCAAGCACCACAAATAAAAGGGGCAGCAGGGCTGGCAATGCCCCCAGCAAGGTGGGTTTCCCACCGGAGCATCAGTGGTGCTCCAGATCTGCACAGCAGGCGGGCTCTGGATGCCCAACACTCACTGTGGTTGCCAGGCTGGCTACCTGCTAACTACACCAGCACCCCAGACAGGAAAGTCAGGCAGGGAAGATCAGGATGCCCAACACTGGCTCCACTGCCAGTCTTCCCATGACCTTTTGTGACTAGAAATCCATTTGGGACAAGGAGGGTGGGGCACGCCCGAAGTCCTAGTACTCAGGAAGCTGAGGTAGGAGGGTTCCAAGTTTTAGAGCAACTTGAGTAACTCAGTGAGACCCTATCTCAAAATAAAATAAGGGCTGGGGTGTAGCTCAATGGGGGAGCACTTGCCTAGCATGTAGGAGGCTCTGGGTTCCATCCCCGTAATCAAAGAAGAAAAGCTGGGCCTAGGCAGACACAGCTGCTCTGCCAGCAAAACCAGGGATGCCAGAGGAGGCGGGTGGAGGCCGCGAGCTGGCTCCGGGGCCAGTGGTCCCCTGCTCAGGAGCTGCTGGGTACCTCAGACCATCCAGCAGCCCCGCTGGCCTCACACCCACCAGTGACTGGCACATCTGTGGCAGCGGCAGACAAGTCCCAGGGAGATCACCCAGCCGGGCACCACGGCTCAAGGCTGGCATACGCGGTGGCATCGGTGCCCCCCCAGCCCGGATGCTGCGGCCACTCACCCAGATGCAGCCCCTCCGGGAGCCCGTCCTCCGAGCCGTCCTCCGAGCCGCCTTCGCGGTCTGCAGCCACGCCGTCCTCAAGAGGGGCAGCGAGGTCCGGGGAGCAGGTGCCCGGCCGGCGGCCGTCTGAGGCCGTGGGGGGCGACTCGGCATCGGCCCGCCGGTCCTTCTTGTGCACGCGCGAGTGCAAGACGAGCTGATGGTAGGTCCGGAAGGCCTTGCCACACTCAGAGCAATGCGTGGGCTTCTCCTTGGCACAGGGCACCTTGGGCTCCGCGTCCGCGGGTGGCGCTTCGCCACCAGCGGGTCTGGGCTTCTCTCTGTCTTGAGAGAGGCCTGCATAGGTGCTTTTACTTGCTTTGGACTTTCCAGAACCTTCCGATTTGCTCCCACTCCAAATCTCTCCAAGCTCCTCCTTCTCGGAGCACGAGTCGTCGTTGTCAGTGCTCCCCTCCTGCCCCGACTCCTTCACCTCCTCCTGCGCGACGGCCACCTTCCCTTTGGTGGCCAGCTGCCACGCCTGGTAGGTGGTAAATGGGTCGAGCTGAGGTATGCAGGTGACCGGCTTCCGCCCGGCGTCGCCCTGGGAACGGGGCCTTAAGTTCAGGAAGCGCAGCAGCTCCTCGCTGGGCGCGGGGCTCCCCTCGGACGCGGGCCCCCGCTGTGCGGCCCCGGGAGCAGCCTCTCTGGTGTGAGCCCTGCTGTGCTGCAGCAGGCTCTCCTTATTCTGGAAGAGGAAGCCGCAGACCATGCAGATCTTGTAAGGAGACGCAACACTCCCGCTCGCGGCCCAGTGCGCCTGGACCACCTCGTTGATGGTGACGGGCCCCTCGAGGCCCGGGTGCAGCTTGTTCCTGGTGCCCGACTTGCCGCTGTGCGTCCGCATGTGATTCTTCAGGAACCACGGCTCCTTGAACCTCCGCCCGCACAGGTGACAGCCGTAGGTGAACGAGTCTTTGTGCTTCTTCATGTGGGTCTCCACGTCGAAGGCCACGCGGAACGCCTGCCCACAGACTTCACAGCTGAACTCCTCACTGTCCTTGCAGCCCGCGTCCACGGGCGGCTCCACGTGCCCCGGGCCTTTGTCCAGGGGGCTGAGGTACTCCGCCTCCACCCGCAGGACGGCGGGCTCGCACAGGGTGGGCCGGTGCTGCAGCAGCACATGCTTGTTGAGGTCTTCGGAGAGCGAGAAGGTCTGGCTGCAGAACATGCAGTCCAGGGGCATGTACCCTTCCAACTGGGTCACGCCCTTGTCCTGCGAGGCTCGGAACGGGACGGCCGGGGCCCCCTTGATGGACAGGGCGTCATCCGCTTCCATCTGGGCGCCCAGAGGCCCACCGATCACCTCGGGGCTGTCCATGTACACCAGGAGGGACTGCGTCGGCATGGTCCCCGCCGGCCGCACTCGTGCCGCACACACAGCGAGGTTCAGCTTCCGGATTTCTGAGCGAGGCTGCTGGTGGGAGAGTCCCAGCTCTGGCAGCCCTGGCGTGGACACCAGAGCAGAAGTTTATTATCAAGTTCAGAAGCAAGCGTCCATTCCTCAACTTCTTATCTTCGCAAGTCTGTAGGGAGCTGGGTGACAGAGCCACTCGCTGGGTCTCTCCACAGACAAGGCGTGCGGACTGCTGGACTCGAGCGTGAATCAGCACCAGACGCCAGTTCTCTCGGGCCCCATGGAGTGGCTCTAGTGAGCAGCAAGTCAGCTCCAGCACCAGAGACAAGGGATGTCCACACCTGAGAGGAGAGAGACAGGTCAGTGGCCGCATGCTGAGGAGACCGGCCTGCATTCGTGCGAGCAGGCTGCTCCCCGCAGCAAGGAAGGCGCCGCCTCCCACCGTACTGCACGTTGCTCAACACGCTTGCCGAGTACACGAGGAACTCGCTGCACGTCCTAAGGGAGCAAGACCTGGTGCCTTGTTCGCTTAGAAGGTCATGTTTAAGGACAAAAATCTTTAACTTCCACTAAATCCATTTTAAATACCACTGAAATGCACACATACATATAAATGTGTATACACGTGTATATAGTAACTGTATGTATGTGTATATATCTCCTATACAGATTCCATGGAGACTCATAAGAAATTAAACCACTTCAGGCAAAACCTTCAAAGTGCTCAGTTTGTTTTTTGTTCACAAATCCTACCTACCAACAAACAAACAAAGGCTCCAAAGCTTACTGGAAAATCACAGCCACTGAGGTCAGAAGCGACAACACTCTGGCCTGAAATCCTCCTCCAGGGAGCGCCAACACCTCGGAGCGCACTGATGCACTCGAGGGACCACGGGACCACGGGCCACTGGGTATTCTAAAACCTCACACTGCTGTCCAAGACCCAGGGTGCTTTCAAGAGCTTTCTGCGTCGGGCAGCACCAGGAGGGACGACTTAGTCCAAACAACAAACAAGGAAATGACTACACAAAGCCACCCCCTTGTGAATGTACGTATTTATCATAAAATGTTCAACATAGCTGTTTCAACATGGTGTAGTGTTTCAATATCAAAAGGATCCTTGAGGTTTTTAATCCACCTTTCACATTATGCCTTGTCCAGGTGGAAAAGGGAATGCTTTATTTAGCTCTGGAGACTGACTTTCACTCTTGGAGAAGAAGGGGCCTCCAGCTTCACTGCAAGGAGGGGACAGCCCTTCAGAGTCCCAGCTGCGCTCCAACTGCAGTGGGTCAGTCCTCGCCAAGACCCCAGGAGGACACAGGCTGGATGGGGGACCGGAGGGTGCACCAGCTCCCTGTGTCCTCCGGAGCCGCCGGGGCAGGGTCTGGGCGCGGGCCCGGGAGGTTTTTCCACTTCTCACACTGAGAGGAACATTACCTCCCCTGTCATCTTCAGTTTCTACTAAGTAACAGTTTGAATGTGAAGCTTTTCTACCTAGGACTTCACAGACGGGTGGAGAAGACACTGCAGTCAGTGCTTTGCCTCCGTTCCTGTCTCTGTCACATTCACAGTGGCGGGTGGTCCCCAGGGCAGGAGAGAGAACGCAGGAGACCCTCCAGAGATCATGGCGGATCACGGCGGCGCGCAGCCACCACGGCACGGCTCACCTCGCCACGTCCAGCAACATGGCGCCTCCAAAAACCACCAGTCCTCGCAGGAGCACACGCGGTGACCTGGGCTCAGATGCCAGATGTGCACCAATGACTGGGACAGCTCACTTGGCATCCGGCCAGTCACCTGCTCACTCAGCTAGCACTGACTCAAGGCCAGCCGATGTCCTGGCCACACCAGAACCAAGGCACACAAATCCCGCCCTCACAGCACTCATCTCCCTGGCCACTCGCACAGTGAGGAAGACGGAGCCAGTGAGTTCTACACACAGCCACAGGACTAATGTGAATTTAAAAAAAGATTACCACTGATCTGAGGTCCTTTCTACAAGAAGGGCATACTACTGATGGCAGATGGTTGTTTTAGCATCCTATTTGGCAAAATCCCAGTAATCCCACATCGGGTTTCAACTTTTATTTTTTTTTTTCTTTTTTGAGACAGTCTCACTTTGTAGTTCAGGCTGGCCCTGAGCCCACTATGAAGCCCAGGCTAGCCTCGAACTCAGCAATCCTCCTGCCTCTGCCTCCCGAGTGCTGGGATGACAGGCATGAGCCACCACATTCGGTATTGTGGTATGTGGTACTGATTGCTGGGCATGAGTCACCACACCCGGTATTGTATGTGGTTGCCAGGGACCGAACTCAGGTAGGCAGGCACCGGAACCACTGAGCTAAATCTACAGCCCCTAGGTCTCAACTTTTTAAGGAAACATAGCTGGGGCTAGAGAGCAGCTGACAGAGCCCCTGCCTATACTACATGCAAAAAGTCCTGGGTTCAATCCCCAGTATCAAGGAAAAAACTGTTAACTTGTGGGGAACCTTGCTTTAATATGGACACAGCCCAAAGACAGGGCCAGGGAGTTAGCTCAGGGGTACACTGCCTGCCTACAAGGAACAGTCCTGAGTTCAATCCTGTACCAAGAAAAAAGAATGTTTCCCAACCCAACCTCAAGTCTCTGGGTCAGAAGTGAGATGCAGAACAGCCCTGCCCCCACCCCATCCCACCCCAACAGGATCTAACTGCTGGAAAAACTCTCATCTTACAGAGATGCCTGGGCTCCAAATTTTCTCTCTGAAATGTTCAAATGAGCTAAGAGAGGTCAGCACCATTCTTCTCTAGGGACAGGGGAAGGCTCTCCCAGAGCAGGCCAGGAGGGCCAGAGGGCATTGCATAACCTGAGAGGGCAGCGCTTCCGCTGTCAGGAGGGCAGCCCTGGGGACCAGACGGCCAGGTGGATGCAGGAAGACCCTCCTCTCCATGCAAGCCCAACCGTACCAGCAGTGCATGAACTTTTCCCCCTTTGGCTTTTTCCAGACTGACTATGTAGCTCAGGCTGGATTCAAAAGTAGGGTCCTCCTGCCTCAGCTTCTCATAGTGCTGGGATAACAGGCAGGTGCAACTCCAAAGCTTCTCTCTGGCCCTGCACAGCACAGCCACAGTCCCACAGCTTTTTTCCCCGACTCAGTGTCAACTGACTTCCTCTAAAATGCTCTGTCCATACTAAATCCCTTAGCAGGCAGGCGTGGGGGGGCCCTCGCCTGTGTTCCCAGCGCTTGTGAGGCTGAGGCAGGAGGATCTCCAAGTTCTAGGACAGCATGGACTCACCAGATGCTAGAACACTGCCCATCACCAGGATCTCATTTTCTTTAGTAGAAAAAACACTCAAGCCAGTGGTAATACCCACTACACAGTTGATACGCCGTCTCAAAAAAAAAAAAAAAAAGTGGGGGCCAGAGGGTTAGGTCAGTGGTTCTAGTGCCTGCCTGACAAGTGCAAGGTACCTGGTTCAATCCTGGCAACCACATACAATACCGGGTGTGGTTACTCATGCCCACCAGCCATCAGTACTGTACACCACAGTGCAGGCCGTGGTGGCTCACGCCTATAATCCCAGCACTACAAGGCAAAGGCAGGAGCACTGCTGAGTTCCAGGCTTGTCTGGGCTACATAGTGAGCTCAGGGCCAGCCTGAACTACAAAGCGAGACCCTGTCTCAAAAAAAAAACCACTGTGATGAACTAAACCATCCCTAGCTCTACCATAGGGTTAGGCCCTCAAAAACGGCAGGTAAGATTAGCACAGGCAGATGCACATATTGGCCACAGTGACCAACCCTAACTGATCTGATCTGAAATTAGCATGAATGTCCATGGGAACTTCAGAAATCAGTGAGCCACACTACAAAGCTGACCACAGTGGCGCTGTGCCCACCTGGCAAGTGCAAGGTCCCCAGTTCGATCCCCTATACCACTAAATAAATAATATTAAGTTAAATTAAAACAGAAGTTGATGGGCACAAATGAAGTGTTCCTCAGGGATGCAGCGCAGCCCACCCCAACAGGCCAGGCCCTGCTGGATACTCTACCCCGCACCACAGTAACAACACAGCTCCCGCCAGCTGCCAGGCCTCCCCCAAGGCCCGCCACAAGCAAGGGGGCACCCCATGCCTCTCCTTGACCTAGGTGTCCTCGGCTGCAGCCCAGCTGCCCAGGTCCCTCTCACATTCCAAGCACAGGACACTCAACGCTAAGGCGTCGTCACTGAAGGATCATGCACGTCCCCTTCCTGCGGGTATAATGAAGATGGAAATCCCACTGGAACAAGGCCGGCAGAGAGGCCCACCACGTCCCCCCAGCTAAGCAGGGTCCCTCACACTAAGTCCCCAGCAGCTGATGTCACTGCTCATGAGAACTGTTTTGCTTGACAGAGGGGGAGGAGGATGGAGGACATTATAATCCAGCATTACAAGCAAAAGTCTCTGAGTCTCAGGTGAAATGTGAGTTCTGACTGCAGCAGGCTGATTACAAGGTACTCTGCAAAAGTATTTTTAATGTTTAGAAACACATAAACATCTTTGCCACAGACTCGGGGCGTCTAACAAGAGGTTCCTCAACAGGGCCCTGGGGTCTGAGGGCCCTGGGGTTTCCTCAGCAGCCACCCTTTAAACTATCCCCTATCACCTCTAAAGGCTATAGTAAGAACCAAATGTCTGACACTCTTTTCAGTTACCAGATATCCTTTCATGACTAAACTACAAATTCTACCACTACCTACAGAAATTAGCAGGGGAGGATGGATGCCCTGGACGTGGTGGCTCACATCTGTCATCCCAGCACTTGGGAAGCAGAGGCAGGAGAACTGCTATGAGTTCGGGGCTTGCCTGGGCTACACAGTGAGAGTGAGTCCAGGGCCAGCTGAACTGCAAAGCAAGACCCCGTTTCAAAAAAACTAAAAAAAAAAAAAAGAACTGGGAGCAACTGCCACTTCCTGACATCACCAGAACCTGGAACACCATTATAGAAACAGCACGTTCCACCTCAACAGATTCTATAAGCTCTCTGTATAGTATTATCTACCATAGCACTGTCTAGTACTCAAAAGTCCTCAAAAAAATTCCAAAGATATGGAAAACTTCTATGTATACACAACTAATTTACAGCATTCCTACAAATTTACTCTTTCTCAACTTAGTAAAGTGTTCAAATAAGCGATGATTAAATATTCAACATAAAGCTGCTACTCTGATCAACTCATTTATTTCCTTAAAACTATCAAATTGCCAGGTGTAGTGGCTCACGCCTGTACCCTGTGATCCCAGCACTCGGGAGGCAGAGGCAGGAGGATTGCTGAGTTCGAGGCTTGCCTGGACTACATAGTGAGCTCAGGGCCAGCCTGAACTACAAAGCAAGACCCTGTCTCAAAAAAAAACTTATTAAATTATCTCCAAGTTCTGGTTAGGGAACTTGGAAGCATTTTAGTTTTTCCTCTGTGTTTTACACATACTACTTTTTCTTAACCCTACACAGGAAGAAAACTCTACATAATAATCTATGGTAGCAGTTAACCCTTAAGTCCTTCAAAACTACTTCAAAAAGACCACCACGTCACATCCAAGAGCTAAACAACCCAGTTTTTATAATACAGCTATAGAAAGACACTTAAAAATTAAAAGGATTAAAATATTCAAAGTTTAAATTCAGCGTTACAACCCGAGTACCTTGTTTACAGCCATAACCTGGGAAGATCATATAGGAAATAACGTGGTTTCTCAAAATTACATAAATATTCAGCTCTAAATAGCAAGAGAGACCAAAGTGATATAAAAATATATTTGAGCACAATGAGAAACCTCCTGACTCATCCCAAGGCAGTTGAGGTCCTCTAAAGGATCTTCGTAAGAACTTCAAGTACCAGATACTAGTTTTAGTTTCAGTATTATCAGTACTAACAGATACTGTGATCTATCTATAAAACTGCCCTTCAAAAACTCCCATCTTGATCTGAAAAGCGAGAGCTACAAGGGGGAAACATTCTTAAATTCTTAAAATTAGGCATCACTATCAGTGAATTCCTGTTATCCTACCTTTTATCATTATAAGCCTAAATATTTTTAACACACGTGACAGGATTCATCCAAAGGGAAAAGATGACAGCAAATGAAAACATAAACTAGCCTTTCTTCACTTGTATTCTTTAATTCTACAAAGAAAACACTGAACCTGTTTACTTGTGTGTATTCGCAAAAAAAAGCTACTATATGGAGACACACTGATAACCACGAAACAGCACTATGCTGGGTTTTTTTGGTTTTTGTTGTACCAGAAATTGAACTCAGGACCCTGCACTCTGAGGCAGGTGTGGCAACACCAAGCTAAATCCCTGGCCCACTATACCTCCCCCCCAAAGCCAAAAGCTGAGTGTTTAAATTAGAAGCCATTTAACTTCACACTTTGTGCACGTTAAACACAAGTTTAGGTAACACCTTTAATGCCTGAGATGTCTTTAACGTTTAAATGCTCCTCTTCTCCATATCTTTCAGTAAATACCACAATTGTTGTCTGACTCAAGATTCCTGCTTAAAGTCCAAATTAAGAAAAAACAATCTTTCAATTAATAACTGAAGAGATACACATGTTAAATTGGAAAAAAAAAGTTTGGTACAAGTGAATTTTTTAACTTATCCTCATTCGATAAAGGTAAGCAAGATGAAAAAGTAAAAACAAATGTTTCTCCGAATGCTGATTCAATAAAAATCTACCTGGAGTCTACATTTCCAGTCCATGTAACCGCATCTTAAATGTGAAAGGTTTGAAGACAAGAAATAAACACCAAGACAAGAAGAATTCTCTACAAACCCAAGTTTAAAAGCTAGCCTGGGCTTTTAGGACAATGTTGGCCAAACCGGAAAAGCTTAAAAACACGGGCTAAGGGCATCATTATCTCACACAACTTACTCAGCTGTCTTCTCAGGTTTACTAATTTTATTTCTCAATTTTATCATAAAATTACCAAACTAGCCCCAAATTTCCAGTAACTCAGTTATGCTGATGCCCTGGGCAGGAAGTAATGGGGATGTTTAGGACAGTCTGTCAACAAAGGTTCAAATGTAACGTAAAGTCCTTTGAGAACGTCCAGTGTTTACAGCAAGAGCGGCTCACAGGGCCTCCCCTTATTTATTCGGAAGAGAGCTGTGTACAAAGTGCGCTTGCTCATCATGAGCTGCAGATTTTAGGAAAGCGCGGTCCCCGTTCCTGTACTTCCTTAAAAGACAGATTTCTATCTGCCCCCGTGATCTAAATACAAAACCTTTGCCCCACATACCGCACTGCAAATTTGTCCAAGGACACCACCAGCTGGGGAGCAAGCTCTCAGCTCCCCTTCCTCTGAAAGGTCAGCGTTTCAGCAAAGTTCCTCTGCTGTCCCCAAAACGAGGCCGCTTAGGCTCTTACACTCAGCAACCAGGCTCCCCTCACCCAAATTTAAGAAATTTCCTGCTACCTTGGTGTAATGACACCCTTTCCTCCTCCACAGGCACTTAACCCAGCTAACACCTCTCCACCAGACTCGGGAGCCGGGGCTGTGGAAGACTTCGGTCCTCTCACAAGTTTTATTTGCCACCTGTGGGAACTAGGCCTGCCCTGCTGAGAGCATTTAATGACTACTTTTATTCAACTTGGGTAGCTGTACTATATAGGTGCTTTCCAGGTTTTTTGAACACTTAAGAAATTGTGAAACTATCCCATAGGCTCCAATTGTGATTTAATTTAAAACCTCATTATATTTATTTTCATCTGCTGGAACAGTCCCCAATCTATACAACTATCTCGTGTTTTTTACGGTTATTTATGATGCTAACACTCACAAACACACAGCCACGGTTCAGCAGCTGGCCTTCACCTTCCCAGTTCACTTCTTCCACTCACTGCTACAGGATTAAACCGATAGGGGGACTTAAGAATGCCATTTAAACCAAACCCACCAACCTTAAAACCCACAGCAGGCAGGCCCCACTGGCAAAGCTGAGAACAACCGAAACTGAATTTTCTGAGGTTCTTACAAAACATTTAAAAACTATTATCACTTCTATACAGTAGGGTGTCAGGTAAAAAAAAAGATCCTTTCAAAAGTGGTACATTTTAAGCAGTCAAGGGTCATCAGAACTACTCAAAGTTCTTATCAACCAGTATCATGGTTATGACAACTGTGAGAAAAGAATGTAATTTGATAAAGTGGAAACAGAGCACATCTTTGGGGACCCCCGAGGCTCCAATCAAGCATCTCAGAATTAAGAGTGCTCCAGGGTTGGAAATGGCAACCCTGCTGAGGCAGAAGCATACCATTTCATAATAAAGGTTGTTAAAAGAAAAGAGTGATTAGCATTTATCTGCACTGAGGAGGCAGAGAGACTCAGGCTGGGCCAGCCCATTGTATTCTTTAATTATTCCATCAGTTTCTAAGTGACTTGATGATTACGTTTTATTTTCAGATTTCCTCTAAAACAAGTCCACTGGAAAGGGATTAGGGGCTCTTATTTCTCCCTCAAGTTTCCCTGCCAAAAATGGAGGATTACCAAGAGAATGCAAATCTTCCCCACCTTCAAGAAAAGCAGCCAAAGTAGAATAGAAACTTTCACTCCCCTCTTCCTCCTACCCAACCTGGGGGGGGGGGACCTGACTTCTTATCAAAATAGATTCTTCAAGCTAAGGGGGGGGGTGTTCTACAAAGTTTTCTAAGTGATCTCTTAGTTCCTTTTTTTAAGTAAGAAGTGAAAGGGAATAATATGAACCCAAGACAACTGCTAAGCTCCGATCTCACAAGTAATTAAAAAAACAAAGTTCAAACTGCAAAGCGTAGGAAGGTGCCGTAGAGATAAAAAGCTTAAAAGAAGCTAGACACCAAAGAGGTCTTTGTCCTTCACCAGAAAGTCATAATCTTTCCTTGTACTTCCTCCTCCTATATGCAAATAAACGTACAATTCTCCAGGACTGGCCTTCCTTATACACCAAGTAAGTAAAATTCCAAACCACCAGGTTATTAACACTATTTGAACGATTCTAATAAACTATAAGTCTGTCTTCAAACTATGGACAACTGCATTTTTAATACAAGTCTCTGCCTCCTAAGTGTAACTTACAGAAGAGGTGAAACTGGCAGCACTGGGGAGGGGCGACTTCCTCTAAAACACCAGGATTAAAACCGCCCACCAGCAGCAGCAACAACACTACTAGTGTCCTCAACACTGAACAAAACAGTATCTAGAATAAACATGATTTCTCAGAAGGAAGAAAGCCACCTACCATTAAGGACACACCTTAAAAGTTCTTTGCACACATTAACTAAGCAAGCACAAATCAGTGGTTTGACTTCCATTTTTTTTCAGACAAAAAGCAATTAGGTTACTACTCGGCACTTGTCACTAAAGTAAAGAAGGATTTTTCAGAAACTCCAGACCTCTTACTCATAAAAATCCGGAATTTTCAGTCCTGGTTGCTATCAATCAAGGCAGCCAAGCCCCTGGGAGGAAGAGCACGGAGGTGGGCACACTGGGCCCGCACTTGCCCCACACAAAGGGAAGGTGAAGGCCCCCAGACCCCTACCTACTCCCAGGCCTGGGCGGCAGCTGTTGCTACCCTGCCTCTTCTTTTGTTGGGCTTAATCTCATGTCAAGTCATTCAGCCAACTCAAAAGCGATGAAGACATAATTGAATCAACCTGAACTAAATCAGACCTTGCCTTTTTTCCAACGCACAGCTTAATGGTTCCAAACCATCTCCCAGGCTAGAAACCCGGCTCAACTGCAGCACACAAGGCGGACTACCACTCGCCTGGCTCCGCACTGGCCCAGGGACCCCCACAACCGCCACTTCTTTCATCCCTGTTCAGGAATGTCCGACGCTTCGGGCCCTGCAGGCTGATCAGGAGGATAAATCGAGGCTGCTCCAGGAATTTCAAAGCAGAATACCACAGCAATACCCTAAGCCTGGAGTCGACCACAGCGCTCTTGGGAGGAAGGGAGGGCTCAGGGTGGGTGAAAAGTTTCTGTGCTCCACGGTGCACAGCACACTTGGGGTCCAGAAGGGACCACTGGTGGCTTCCACTCCATCTCGAAGCCAAACCTTTCAGAAAACTCCCCGCCTGGTCTCCCCACCCCCACCCACCCCACCCGCCCAAGAATGTGGCTTCCCGTCTTCGCTGGCCCAGCCCCGAATCCTGAAGTGTGGCTCCCCGGAACCAACGCGCCGCCTGAGCCCCCGAGGCAGGCGGGCCATCCCGGCAGCCCCGAGCCCAGCCGCGCCCCAGCCCCCCACGGCCGAGCGCTAGGGTCGGGAGGAAAAGCCGAGGAAAGAGAGCGTGTGAAACGGCAGTCTCACCCCCCTGCGCCTCCCGGAAAACTTCCCTTTAAAAAGAAAGAAAGAAAGCACTTTGAGGCTACTATTTCCATCCCGGGTGCTCTCCGGAGTTCCTACCGCTGCCTCCCGCTGGCTCTGGGTCCCCACGAGAATCCACTTAGACTTTCTTTACGACTTTAGAGGGTATTAAGGGGTTTTTTTTTTTTTAAAGACAAAAACTTTAAAAATAAAAATGGCTAAAAAGCCAAGCCACCCTCTCACACACATCCAGGAAAACCGGCCCCTTGTACCGCGGGCTCAGGGACAAGCGAGCGGCCCGGGACACCCGGGACGATTTCGGGGTGCGAGGGGGGCCGCGGTTCTGGGGGGGGCACGAGACCCCGCCCCGCCCGCGGCCCCCGTGAACGCGCCCCCGCCCGGCCGTGGGGATGGCTCGGCCATTGTCTGTGGGGGACGCCTTTTAGGACGCATTGTTTGGGCTGTTTCCAACTTGCTGGGCTCCCCCGGCCACGCCGGGGACCCCGCGCCCGCCCCCGGGCCCCGGCGGCCGGGACGGCCCAACGGGAAGCCAGTGCGCCGGCCAATAACTTTTCGGGGCGCCCCGCAGGGACCCGGGGACCCCGGCCGGCCGCTGCGACCCGAGAGCGTGTGCGGGCCGCCCGCCGGGGAGGGGCGCGGGCGGGCGCACGGAGGTGGGCGCCCCTTTACCTGGGCCGGGTCCTCAGCCGTCCCTCGCGCGGCGGCGGCCCGGCGACAGTGACACCTCAAGCCGGCGAGGTTTGAATGAGGAGGCGCGGAGGGCGGGGAGGCCGCAGGGGGAGGCGACGCTAGTTTCGCCTAGCCTTTTGTGAGGACACCTCCCGAGCCCGCGCCGGCCCCCGAGGGACGCGGGGCGCCCGGGCTGAGGCGCGCGGCCATCCCCGGGACGCCCGGGCCCCGCCGGGAAGACCCTCCCGAAAGGGGCGCTCCCCACCCCCACCGCCCCGTCGGGGATGGGGGGCCGGGCTCACCTCGGGCGCGGGGCTGAGGTGAGCGGGGCGGGGTGCGCACGGGGCAAAGGCGCGGGCGCCCCCTACTCGTCCGCGCGGGGACAGTGCAGGCGCGGGGGTCCCTAGAGCCGCCCGAAACGGCGCGGCGCGGCGCGTCCGGCGCTCGGGGACTGTTGGGTCGGAAAGTGCTCGGAGCAGCTGTTGCGCCCTCCCCCGGCCCCGCCGCTCGGGACGCCCCGCCCCCTGCCCCCGCCGGCCGCGCGGCCCCGCCCCTGCCCCGCCCCCTGGCACACGTGATCTGCGCAGGCGCGCGCTGGGCCCGCCCACGGCTCCGGACCCAGCCCCCGGGACTGGAGCGCGCAGGCGGCGCGCGCACCTCCGGTTCTCGCCCAGCGAGTCCCGCGCACGCGCGCGCCTGGCCACCACTACCCTCCCCCCCATTCCCACCCCCCTCCCCCGCCTCCCGCCATCCCGCCAAACGCGCCCGGCTCGCGCCCGGGTGGTTCCAGTGACAGGTACTCGGGGAGGGGGCGCGGGCTAGTACGCAGGCGCAGACCCAATCCCCGCCCCCCAGCGCCTCCCCTCCCTCGCAAGGTGCGCCCCGGCGAGGGGGGGCCGGCACCCCGGCTCTGGGTCACCGAGAATCACAAACAAAAAACGTTTGTACTGGTCTGAGGTTCCGTCAGAAGATAGCTGTGTACCGAAACACTCGCTCAGATTTGCTGTGTGCGGAAGATCGATGAGATAAGATGATTAAAATTTAGAACCTTCACAAAGCAAAAATTTTTTTTGTCGGAAGGCTTCCTTTGCTATAATTCCAGTTTTCTAAATTTAGCCCAGGTTCCAGGAACCTCCTTAGTTTTTATAGAAATCCATGTGGATGAAACTAGGCTTGAAGTGGGGCTAGGAAACAAAACAAAAAAACAAGCCTTCCCCCTTCTCTTCTACCCACAAAGTGTTTCCCAACTGTTTTCTCCCTTGATCCTAAGAAGAAAAGGTTCAAAGAAAAGCAGGAAACGGTTGGGACTCCAAAGACCTAGATACCACCTTATTTTAAGTAAATCCCAAGGAGGCGTCGGGGAGAAAGGCAACAATCACAGCCACTAATTTTTCTGCTCCCGAATGCAAATGAGAGCAAATGTAAGTGGAGGACCCATGCAAAGAGCCACAAACTAGCCAAGTTGTCCTACTCCCTTCGACTAGCCTCAGTGTGTCCGGAACGGAAAAGCTTCGAAACACGTCCCAAAAAAAGTATTTAAAATCCATAGTCCTAAACAAAAAGATAAGGAAAAAGTAGCCCCATAAAGAGACCCGGAACTGGTGAGCGATGTCGTCCTTATTTAATAGGAAAAGGAATTTGAGAAGATGGTTTAGCAAAGGGGAAGAATTTGCCTAGCGTGATATTAGGCTGTCATTTTATATATAGCTACTAACTCCACATGTGGTCTGGTTAGTCTTTTTTTTTTAAAGGAAGTGAATCAATTACAATTAATTAGCAGTCCAGAAGTAGACCCTTAGGCCAGCACTATTTTTTTTTCACTCAGTACATAGATATTGATCATTTTTAGTACCAGGATTCCTTTTCTAACAAAAGATGAGTATCTCTCTTTAAAGTATTTGTTAAAGACATAGTCACACTCTAAAACAGCTCGAAAACACTCTCCTAGCGCCAGAAACTTCATTTCGCTTTATCAAAACAAATGATTTTCAAGCCTTCCTACAAAACAAAGAAACCAGAACAAGTGGAACCAGGTCGATCCTACCACAAGTGTAGCCTCACTCTACATGTTAATGGGTAACCTTTGAACTCTGAAACCTTCAATGCTGCAAACACAATAGCGCTGATAGCTTTAAAAAAAAAAATCCTAGTGTCAAAATGGAGCAAAACGTCCCAACTTTTCAGTTAAGGGTCAGAAAACAATCAAATATTTTGACAACTAATCATTTCGCTAAGAACAATGAGGCTCCTGGCTCATATTTTGCTGCTACTGAGTTATTTGGGGAGGGGAAAAAAAACAGTTAAAAGGTTGTGCTTCTACTGGGCTCCCAGAGCCCCCACTTCCTTAAGCATTATGGCATCACGGGGTTTGTTACAGTTTCTCCTCCCCTCCCCCCTCCAAAAAACCTATTATGTTGTAGGGTTGGTTTGTTTTAATGTTGTGGGCTTTCAAATTGAAAGCGCATTCTGTTAAGCGATCTATCTGCTAAGTTTCGTATGGGATCCTGATGTTTGGGCGAGGAATTACAAAGAACCTTAACTCCTGGAGACGTGCCAACAGAACTGGGAAATCGTTGCAAAATTCTGCCGGTGACTGACTGCTTGGTTGCAAATACACACTGTGTTTTCAAAAAGACGAAGAGGGATCTGAATTCGCCGCGAGGGCTTCGGCGAGACACATTTCTTCCCTTCCACTGTGCACCCTCCTCCCGCCTCTGATTTATTTGGATAGCGTGTGTAGTTGAGGCAATCAAAAATGGGAACCCCACAAGTAACAGGAGAACGCTGGAACCTTTGGTTTCGTAATAAGAGCTCGAGACTCGCATGATCGTACCAAGTGAAAGCTGAAAATCAAACATTAGTCTTCGAGCCCTTAACTCCGCCCACAGTGATCCCGCAGCGTTCCCCGGCCCAGCTATCTCTGAAGGAATCAGGTGCCACAAGACGCCAGCCACGAGAACAAAGAGTGGAACCCGCAGCGGAGATGGATCCAGAGTGGGAACCGAAGCTCTCCACGGTACTTGGGGAAAAGTCCAAAAGACAGCCCTCCTTTTCCTCTTCCTGCTGCAACAGGCATCAGCGTTTTTCACGGTGACTGAGCCCAGCAGCCAGGCCTTCCTTAATCCAGGCTGCCCCACGCACAGCACACCTATAAAATCGCACCATTATCTCCCATTGGATCTTAGCACCATCAGACCTGTGGGTTTAGCTAACATCCCATTTTCTACCCAGAGCCTGCCTATCCCGGCGCTCTCAGATGGTCTTAAACTCCTTTTGATTCGCCGTATTTAAAGATGTATTGGCATCATCCTTTGAGACTTAGCCTTAATTAGAAGAACAGAATGTAGCATGCTCTCCTCTCCCAAATAATTTACTTATTTCACTGTGGAACTTTTATAGAAAAGCCATTTGGAAACTAAATCGCCCGAGCTGACACAGAGCCAACACAGATACTTGGGGTAAAAGAATCCAGTGTTCAGAGCAAGGAAACCTGAAAAACTGCAGAGAGGCGTCAGCCGGAAAGAAAATGAGAAAGTTGGGCAAACCTGCCAGTCTGCAAACTACAAAGGACATCTGAGAAGGAAACGGGCGGCCCCTGGACAAGATGGAACGCACTAAATTAAGCAGGAATCACAAACAACCCCAAGGAACGCCATGCTTTTTCCTTCCCTTCCCCTTAAGTTTCTCAACCCCACACCAGTCACCACAATATTAAGCTCCTGTAAAATAGTACAATAATATATGATAAAAATATACAGCAGAAATTACCTTTCAGAAGGAAAGGCAGGGCCTGGGACGGGAAGACCTAGGAGGCTGCCAGTCCACCTGGCTGGGAACAATACTGGGAGAAATGTGACTGCTGGCTTTTAACAAGCAAACCAGAAAGGGTGGGGCCTATCATAAAGTTCAATTCAAACAGGTTTAGATATAATCCAGTGGGGCGTGGTGGCACCCGCCTATAATCCCAGCACTCAGGAAACTGAGGCAGGAAGATCCCTGAGTTGGAGACCAGCCTGGGCTACACAGTGAGACCCTATTTCAAAAAAATAAACCAGATATAATCTGGATTTGATTGAATAAGTCAAACTTGCCAGAGTAGAAAAGCACTTGTTTGATTTTAACTCTATTTGGAACTCTGTTTTTGTTTTGCTTGGTTTTTGCAGTACCAGGGATCAAACTCCGGCCCTTGTGTTTCCAAGGTAGGCTTGGTACCACTTGTGCTAAACCCCTGCCCTTTTTCTATTTGGCCCTCTGGCAGGTCGGCTCCCCACCCTGCTCCCGTTCAGCAAGCACAACTTGGGTCAACCTTGATGGGTCGGCAAGGTTGACTAGAAAGCTCACGAAAATGTCCTCCAAGATAACCTGTGTCGAGGGTGGGGATGGGCACAGGCCTGGGTTCAGCCTCCAGCACAAAGAGATGAGTAGGACAGCAGGGAGAGGAAGTGAAAGGATAGTACTGAGATCTCGGCGCCAGGACACCACCAGCGTCCCTGTGACTGTAAGCCACTTTTGGTCCCAGACAACAGATGCTGTTCCAGCCTAGGCGCACAGCACAGACCTTCTACCCCCACAAGGTTCCGCTTGGCCGGAGCAATTTTTTTTTTTTTTTTTTTTTTTGAGACAGGGTCTCTCTTTGTAGCTCAGGCTGGCCCTGAACTTGCTATGTAGCCCAGGCAAGCCTTGAACTCAGCAACCCTCCTGACTCTGCCTCCTGAGTGCTGGGATTACAAGTGTGAGCCACCAACGCCCGGCTTTTTGTTTTTTAAAGACAGGGTCTCACTGTGTAACACGGGCTGCCCTTGAACTTGAGAACAGTCCTCCTGCCTCTGCCTCCGGAGTGCTGGGATGACAGGTGTGAGCCACCACAACCGGCTTGTGCATATCTTGCGGGCCTGCAGACAGGGCGGTCTGTGCCAGCTTCTCAACTCCTTCTTGTGGCTCAGCCCTGGCACCTCCTCCTCCCAAAACACAAGAGATCTTTCCTGGTGGGTCCCAGGTCACTCTATACCCTGCTTAAGGCTTCCTTTTCACCTTGGGGAAAACAATACACCTCCCAACTTAGCCCACCTGGCCTGAGTGGCCCCCACTGGGCTCGCTTTGGCAGGGCCGCATACAGCCCCCATAGCTGCAGCCTTCAGCCTTGTGCTCCCCTTGGCCTGGTACTCTTTCTCTGGCCCAGGAAATCCACCTCCATGCCTTCTGCTCCCCATACTGACACATGGCCCAGTTAAGAACATCTGTTTGGGGGCCGCAGACTTGGCTCAGTGGTTCCAGCACCTGCCTCGCAAGCACAAGGTCCCTGCTTCTTTCCTGGGAACCACATACAATACGGGCATGGTGACTCATGCCCACCAGCAATCAGTACCACACACCGCAGTGCCGGGCGTCGTGGCTCACACCTGTCATCCCAGCACTCCGGAGGCAGAGGCAGGAGGATTCGAGGCTTGCCGGGTTCGAGGCTTGCTTGGGCTACATAGTGAGCTCAGGGCCAGGGTGAACTACAAAGCGAGACCCTGTCTCAAGAAAAAATGCTATGAACATTGCAAAGGTAAAGATAATACAGTTATGTATATGGCATGTAAATATTCCTATTTCTGGAAGACTGTGGGTAATTAAATAGGGCCAGGCATGGTGGCACATGCTTGTGATCCCAGCACTTGAGAGACTGAGTCAGGAAGATTACTGAAAATTCAAGAGCAGC
Organism: Thryonomys swinderianus; assembly: GCA_004025085.1. Lineage (NCBI taxonomy): Eukaryota > Metazoa > Chordata > Mammalia > Rodentia > Thryonomyidae > Thryonomys > Thryonomys swinderianus. The sequence goes on along the minus strand of PVIC010011773.1, from coordinate 11,676 downwards.
CTGTGCTACACAGTGAGTTCAAGGCCACCCTGAACTACATAGGGAGGTACTGTCCCCAAACACAGAAAGAAAATAAAAGATAATTAAGTAAGACTCACTGTAAAGTGTCTAAGGATGGGGCTTTTAGTGCCTGGCATTGTTGTAGGTGTGGGAAATGGAGCAGTACACCAAACAAATGAGTTCTTGCTCCTAAAGGCAGGGACAGACAGACAGACAGGACAGAGAGACACACATACACACACAGTTTCATTTACAGAGAGCATAGAACCCCAACCCCAGAAGTCAGGCCGCCAGGTAGAGAGAGAAGACTGAGCGAGGAAGAGATAGGCACAACACCAAGGCAGGGCTTGGCGAGGCCCATGCCAGAGACAGGCGGGCTGGACCCAGCTGGGGGAGTCCCCGAGCGGCCAGCTTCCCTCCCTTGGAGCCGGTTCCTGCCCCTCGCTGGCTGCTCCCAGTCTCCGGGTTCATTCTGTCCTCCCTTCCATTTCTCAACACTGCTGTGCCCAGGGCCCGGGCCTGGAGCCACCGCCTCTAGCAGGAGCCCCCACAGTGTCCTGTTTCCCACCCAATGCCAGCGAGGTCCCTCCTCCACGAGTGGTGCCCGAAAGCTAGCCCTCCAGGAGACACGCTCACACCCCAGCTCCCAGCGGGGGCAGCCATCTTTCTGAAACCCAAGTCTGATTATTTCTCAGCTCCCTTTAAATCCCTAAAATTGTCTCTTAGAGTAAAAACAAAATTCCTACCAGGCACAGTAGCGCACTAACCTGGATAGTTAAAAGCAGGAATATTATAAGGCGGGGGATTTAGCTCAGTAGTCTGGTGTCTGTCTGACAAGTGCAAGGTCCCGAGTTCAATCCCCAGTACCACAAATCACAGTGCAGGGTGTGGTGGCTCACACCTATAATCCCAGCCCTTTGCATTCAGTGGCAGAGGCAGGATTATTACTATAAATTCGAGGCTTGCCTCGACCTACATAGTGAGTTCAGGGCCAGCCTGACCTACAAAGCAAGACCCTGTCTCAAAAAAGAAAAAAGAAAAAAAAACCCACTAAACCAGGCAAGGGATTTAGCTCAGTGGTTCTGGCATCTGCTTCACAAGCACAAGGTCCTGCATGGTGGCTCATGCCGGTAATCCCAGCACTCGGGAGGCAGAGGCAGGAGGGTTGCTGAGTTCCAGGCTTGCCTGGGATACATAGTGAGCTCAGGGCCAGCCTGAACTACAAAGCGAGACTCTGTCTCAAAAAAAAAAAACAAAAAAAACCAGTAATGTTGTAAGTTTGAGGCTAGCCTGGGCAATTTAGTGATTTCTTAGAAAAAAATATTTAAGGGCCGGAGGGTTAGCTCAGTGGTTCTGGCGCCTGCCTCGCAAGCGCAAGGTCCTGAGTTCGATCCCCGGTAACCACGTAGAATGCTGGGCGTGGTGGCTCACGCCTGTCATCCCAGCACTCGGGAGGCAGAGACAGGAGGATTGCTGAGTTCGCGACGGCTTGCCTGGGCACCATAGTGAGCTCAGGGCCAGCCTGAAATACAAAGCGAGACCCTGTCTCAAAAGCAAAAAAAAAAAAAAAAATTAAAAGGGTAGGGGGTTAAGAGATGCAGTTCAGTGTGAAGGCCCTGGGTCCGATCCTGGCACAGCAAAGGCGGTCAGTCAATCCCGGTACTGAGGCCGCCAAGATCTGGAGGGCTGTGGACTGTGCTCTAACAGCCCTGGGAGCCCAAAAGGAAATGGAAGTAAAACTGAAAGAACCACTGAACCTCAGGGCTTCTTCCTCAAGGGGAAAGTCGCTGTCCTGGCTCACAGGACTCGACAAACAGCACGGTCTGGAGTGTTTTCACTCCAGGCTGATGCTGTTGCCCCAGCCAGTGCCCAGGGTATGATCCCAGGGTCAGAGATGGTGCCAACGGCCATGCCCCGCATGGGACGGGCCATCCCCTCTCCCCGGTCTTCATCCCCTTAGTAACTGCCCTTTTCTTTAAAAAGAGGAAACCAAGGCTCAGCTCGGTTAATCTGCCTGAGATTACGCAGCTAATACTCTGTTCCCCACTTTCCGGGCTACACTGAAGGCAATGGGCCATTTGAACCCCAAGCTGAATCCCAGCTCCGTTGCCCACCTCAATTTCCTCGGTCCTAAACATCCATGCGGACGCCAGCTGGCTCCCTCCCTGCCCGCTCCAGCCAGCAAGGCAGCCCTCCTTCGCCCAGGGCTGCCGCTGTGACATGCCTTCCACCCGTCCCCCCAACCACTGCACAGAGTTCCCTCAAAGCAGGAAGGGGGGTCCCCCAAATGTGTGCCCTATCACAATTAGCACAGTCCTTTTTGCACGTTGCCAAGAGCAATAAACGCTTCTAAAATCAAAGCACTCTGTGTGCGACATACACATCTTCCCAAAGAGCCTGCCTCACCTGGCCCCTCAAAACCAATTAGTAAACCCTACAGGTCCGCAGGCCTCAAATACCTTCTCCTTTCAGTTCCCACCATCCTTGTTCGTCCTGTCTGACCTGCGTCACAGGCTCCTGTCCCTCTCCAGGACCCTTCCCCCTCCGTGTACTCCCGGTACCAGTTCCTAGATCAAGTCACAACCACCTCGAGGCTGTGCCGTGTGAGAATCTCCTGTGTTATCACAAGTCACGGTTGGCTCTCAGAACGCCAGGATATAAACCAAACCATGACCCCAGCCAACCTTTCCGCCTGATTCATTCACTAGACGTGTACTGGCCTCTCCTTTTTCCCAAGCAACTTGGCCAAGTAATCAGAGGGAGGCACAAAATAAATCAAGACTCCTACCCCCCTGAAGCTTCTATTTTGACATGAGTGACAGACATTAGTGAAAGGCAAACACAAATAAATCAATCAGCGTACAGTCACAGTATCTACCCAGAGAAATCATCACCATGTGCGGAGGCCGAAGCAAGGTATGCTACAGCAGAACTGTTCGCGACACCCAGCAGCTGGAAACCATCCTGGGCTCATCCAAAGGGCCACAGACACGAGGGAACCGGCAAGTTTTAGCACAGCAGGTGGAAGCAATGAAATAGTATAACTTGTTCTCCTGGCCAGGGACTACTAAAATTGATCCCAGAAACCAATGCACTTACAAGTATACAGGCTTTCTGATGAAATACATAGGTGTGTACCACTTTTGTACATACAGACTGTACCTAAAGAGACAAAACCACCTAAGAAATTGTTTATATAAATGAGGAAATAAGGCTGGGTGGTACACGCCTGTAATTCCAGGACTCAGGAGGATGGGGCAGGAGGATCCCAAGTTCAAGGCCAGCCTGAGCTACACATAGTAAGTTCAAGGCCAACTTGAACTACACAGACTTGTATAGATAGATAAGTATATAGAGATAAAATCTTGGGGGCTGGAGATTTAGGTCAGTGGTTCTAGTGCTTGCAAGGCAGGCACAAGGTCCTGAGTTCGATACTGGTAACCACATACAATGCTGGGCGTGGTGACTCACGCCCACCAGCAATCAATACCACACACCACAGTGCCAGGCATGGTGGCTCCCACCTGTCATCCCAGCACTCGGGAGGCAGAGGAAGGAGGATTGCTGAGTTCCAGGCTTGCCTGGGCTACACAGTGGGCTCAGGGTCAGCCTGAACTACAAAGCAAGACCCTGTCTCAAAAAAAAAAAAAAAATCTATATATATAAATTAACGTTGGGAAGACCCACAATAGTTGTTTTGTTTTGTTTTGCTTTGCTTTGTTGTAGTATTAGAGACTAAACCAAGAGCTTCCACACTGACCTAATCTCAAATTCTATTTTTTTTATTTTTTGAGACATAATTCCTGCTAAATAGTGATAATTCTTTTTTCCTTTTTTTTTTTTTTTTTTTTTGGAGACAGGGTCTCCCTTTGTAGTTCAGGCTGGCCCTGAGCTCACTATGTATCCCAGACAAACCTTGAACTCAGCAATCCTCTTGTCTCTGCCTCCCGAGTGCTGGGATTACAGGCGTGAGCCACCACACCCGGCTCTGTGGTGTGTGGCATTGATTGCTGGTGAGCTGAGTCACCACACCCAGCATTGTATGTGGTTACCGGATCAAACTCAGGGCCTTGAGCTTTGAGGCAGGCGCTAGAGCCACTGAGCTAAATCTCCAACCCAATAGTGATAATTCTTTAATGTTCCAAGGAATCAGTACAGTTTGGTGGTGGCTAAATGTTTCGATCATTTTACATGTAAGACATATAATATTACCTATATAGCCAGGCGTGGTGGCTCACACCTGTCATCCCAGCACTCGGGAGGCAGAGGCAGGAGGATTGCAGAGTTCGAGGCTTGCCTGGGCTACATAGTGAGCTGAAGGCCAGCCTGAACTACAAAGCGAGACTCTGTCTCAAAAAAAATAATAATATTACCTATATAATTAAAAATCAGTTACGAGCCAATTATGGTACCACATGCCTGTGTAAACAGCACTCTGGGAATCTGAGGCAAACAGGAGAATCACGGATCCAAATCCAGCCGGGTGTGGGGATGCACACCTGTAATCCCAGAACTTGAGAGACAGAGGCAGGAGGATTGCTAAGATCAAGGCTTGCCTGGGCTACATAGTGAGCTCAGGGCCAGCCTGAACTATAAAGTGAGACCTTATCTCAAAAAAGGACAAGAAAGGCCGGGCATGGTGGCTCATGCCTGTAATCCCAGCACTCGGGAGGCAGAGACAGGAGGATTGCTGAGTTCGAAGCTTGCCTGGGCACCATAGTGAGCTCAGGGCCAGCCTGAACTACAAAGCGAGACCCTGTCTCAAAAAAAAAAAAAAAAAGGACAAGAAAAAGAGCACAATACAAATTCAAGTCCAGCCTGGGCAGTTTGGCAGCTTAGGAAGACCCTGTTCCAACACTGAAGAAAATTTTTTTTGGCCAGGCACAGTGGTGCACACCTATAATTTCAGCACTTGGGAGGCTGAGCCAGGAGGATCACCACAAGCTCCAGACCAGAAAATTAATTTCTATAAACATATAATAATTTTATGAAATAAACCAGGGACAAAAAGAAAAATACTGCCTGATCTCACTGACATGTACAATCTAAAAAATCTCAAATCACAAATGTCAAGAGTAGCCAAGCATCGGGCCTAGGGATTTAGCTCAGTGGTTCCACAAAATCACAAATTCAATCCCCACTACAATACCTGGTACCACACACCAGAGTGCCAGGAGTGGTGGCTCACCTGTCATCCCAGCACTCGGGAGGCAGAGACAGGAGGATTGCTGAGTTCCAGGCTTGCCTGGGCTACATAGTGAACACAGGGCCAGCCTGAACTACAAAGGGAGACCCTGTCTCAAAAAAAGTAGGTAAGCATGGTGGCACATGCCTGTAATCCCAGCACCCGGAAAGGCCACAGCAGGGTACATGCAGTTCAGGCCAAGCCTGGGCAACTTAGTGAGACCCTAGAGGTTAAGATTGTTAATTAGCCCGATGTAACCATTCCACTGCCAATGTCTGGGTTGCAACATGGCACGGTAGCCCATAAATACACACCATTATGACTTGAAAATTAACATAAGGCAATTTATTTTTTGAGATAGGGTCTCACTTTGTAGTTCAGGCTGGCCCTGAGCTCACTATGTTATCCAGGCAAGCCTCGAACTCAGCAATCCTCCTGCCTCTGCCTCCCGAGTGCTGGGATGACAGGTGTGAGCCACCACGCCTGGCACTGTGGTATGCGGGATTGATGGCTAGTGGGCGTGAGTCACCATGCCCAGCATTGTTATGTGGTTACTGGGATTAGAACTCAGGACCTTGTGCTTGTGAGGCAGGCACCAGAACCACCAAGCTAAATCTCCGGCCCAGGAATTTTTAAATATAATTACAAACTATGGAAAATCACCCAGGGAACAAACAATGAGAATTTTTTTTTTTTTTTTTTAGTTTTTGAGATAGGGTCTCACTTTTGTAGTTCAGGCTGGCCCTGAGCTCACTATGTAGCCCAAATTAGCCTTGAACTCACAGCAATACCCCTGCCTCTGCCTCTGCTTCCCAAATGCTGGGATTACAGGTATGAGCCACTATTCCCAGCACTGTAGTATGTGGTACCAGGAATCAAACTTGGGACCTTACACTGGCACCACTGAGCTAAATCCTCTGCCCAAGAAGTAAAAATTTTTTTTTTTTGTAGTACTGGGGATTTAACTTGGACCCTTATGCTTCCAAGGTAGGTGCAGTACCACTTGAGCTATAGCCCCAGCCCTTTTTTCTTTTTTTAAGACAGGATCTCACCTTGTAGTTCAGGCTGGCCCTGAGCTCACTATGTGGCCCAGGCAAGCCTCAAACTCACAGCGATCCTCCAGCCTCTGCCTCCTGAGCGCTGGGATGACAGGCGTGAGCCACCACTCCCCTGACACTTGGAGAAGTAAAATTTTTGATCAACACTAGTGTGCCCACTCCTTTCCCTGGCCACCTGCCCCACCCTGTCTTTCACTCTTCCCAAAGATACCAGTATCACAGCTATGCAAAAATCAATCCACAGTTGGGTGCCAGCCCCCAGCCCCCACCCAATTCTCCCAGACACTCCCCCCTCCCCAGCTCAGGGCCAGTTTAGAACCTCTATAGTCCGCAGAGCCCTGGAAGGGTTATTTTCTCTTCCTCTTGCACAGAAGGAAGGCTGGTTCTCCCAGGCCCCAAGGATCAGCTCGCAGGAAGAAGTGGTCCAAAATTTCGCTGTCTATTCAATTACGTATCTCACACGCTAAGCAAGCATTCTACTTAACTACTGAGCTACTTACCCAGCCCCTTTTAATTTTTGAGACAGGATTTGCTAAGTTTCTCAAGCTAGCCATGATCTATCCTCGTCTTTTTCTTTCTTTAAGACAGGGTCTAGCCGTGTAGGTCAGGTTGGTTTTGAATTCACCATGAAGCCCAGGCTGACCTGAAACTCAGTGGTCCTGATTGCTGGGATTACGTGTTTGTGCTATCACTCCCAGGTATGAATATGCTGTCCTGTCTCAACCTCCCTAGTAACTGGAATTACTACAAGCATCTGCACCATCACGCCCAGCTTGACTCGGTTATTAAGTGACTTGCTATTGATAAGCAACAGCACTCCTACCAGAGCAACCCAGAAATCACTCATATTCAAATGCATCCAACTTGTATGTTACTTACACAATAACAAGGATAATAGTAAGGAGAGAAGAAATGAGGAAAAAATAGAGCAATTTATCAAGCCCACGCTATGGGCTGGAGTCTCAGAGTCTCAATTCCACATCTGGTTTATATCATGGGTTAATTAGTTCTCAGAATAACTCATATATTTAAATCCTTTACAAGTGGGGTGTGGTGTGCATGCCTGTAATCCCAGCACCCGGAGACTAAAGCAGGAGGATTGCAAATGCTAGGCCAACCTGGGCTAGCTCAAAAAAGCCAAAACAAAAACCAATGGGTGTGGTAGCATACGCCCTTAATCCCAATGCCTGGGGAGACTGAGGCAGGAAGGTCACACTTTTGAGCCCTGCCTGGGCAATTTAGCAAGACCCTATCTCAAAAAAACAAAAAAAACTTAAATACTGAAATGAAATGGCTGAGGATGTAGGTTAATATGATTACCCGAAGTGGTTTCAGTACTGCAAAATAACTAATAATAACCATCATCAGCAAACAAGTCCATCCAAAGATGAGAAACCAGGCCATTTAAGGCTAACAGTCTCACTCGCGTCTACCTGCTGTCCAAGCAGAACAAGGCGGTCGGCCTAGTCCAGACCCACAACCACACTCAGGCCTTTCTTCAGGGTCCCAGAGGTTGGCCTTGGCCTTCGCAGAGTGCAGCAGGAACAGCGGGCTGGACAGACCACCACTCACTGAGGGGTAAACCAAAGCGTTCCTACCCACAGAGCCAGCCTTGCCCGCCGCTCTGCCCGGTTCCCTCCTCACGGATGGCGCCATTCATCCTCGGGGACACCGGGTAACATGGCTTGGGAGGCCGTCACACAGAAGGACACCATGAAGGCGCTCCTGACACAAAGGCCACCCCCCACACACACGTCACCAGCACCCCAAACCAAGTGGGACTCCTACCCTGTGCGGGGCGCTCGCTGCCAGGTCACCTCTACGTGGGCAGGCGCAGAGAAGCGGGGGTGCGTGGCAGGGCAAGGAGACTCCAGTCTGCACCCGGCCGGTCCCCGCAGAATGCCGAGGCGCCGAGTCCGCGACGCCCGGGCAGGTGGCGCAAGTGGGATCCTCTAAAGGGGATGCCCGGATGGGAGCATCCTAGACCCTGGGACACTTTCCGCACGGCCGACCCAAGTGAGGGCGGCAGCCGGGGAGGCAAATTTAAACTCCGCCAGGTGTGCGCTCGGCCGACGCCCACCAGGACCGGACGGGACCGGACGGGGAGGGTGCGGGCCACACCCTTGCCAAGCGTTCAGGCCTGCGATTGGCCTGCGCCAGCCTCCTTCCCCGCTGGAACCCTGGGCTTTCGATCAACGGTTTTCTCCAACACCGGAAACAGCCGGATTCTGCAGGGACCTGATAGGTTCACATCCGGGGTGCTCGCGCCTCACCTGTCCAGGGCGGGGGGCTGGCTGTTGCCGGCCTTACCGTTTCCGGGGAAGAAATGGGTCGATCACCTGGAGCCTTAAAATAGTGCCTGGCACGTGGCACAGGCTATAGTGCCCTCTGTACACTTTCTTTTTCCAAGGCAGCCCTTCCCTTCAACTAATCCCTCTGGCTCCTGACAGCTTTTTTTTTTTTTAAAGAATGTGGTTAGCACATTTTGTTGACATATTTTTACAAAGACCAAGCCAGCCTGTCCTCCTAAAAATATTTTTAAGAGATTATGTTTTGTTCCCACTTGCTTTGAGGAATAACTTTTACATCACTGAGAGGAAGAAAACCACTAAAAGCCCAGGGACAATGGGACGGACCACCACCTTTCCTGAACTTTCTCCAAAAGAAAGAAAAAGGAGTTAAATATTCGGATGCTGGGCTTTTAAAAACCAAAAGCCATTCTAAGTATTTTCTTATCAGCTCCTTTCCTCCCCTCACATAAACACAACACTAATGAGTTTTTCTCCCAGCCTTAAAAAAAAAAAAAAAAAAAAAAAAAGCTCTGACCTAAACTTCCCCAAAACAAAATGGTTAAAAATCTTGTAACCCAGGAGGCTATCCCTCTTCAAAGAAAGTAAGAATACTGTGGGCAGAAAGAAGCAGTTTCTGAAGCAGTTTTATTTGGAGCCTACAAATAAAAAGTGTGTCCCCAAGGAGACAAAGCAGAAGCTGGGAACCGTCAGGACAACGCCGGTCCGGCTCTCCGGTTCCCCGGGCGGTGGGGCCGGGTTCACGGGATCAGTACGTTGGCTGATAGTTTTCAACCATACTCTGTGCCCCGGCGGGCCAGCCCCGTGTAAATCAATTAAATTATTCCGCTGTAAAAAGGAGACGTGGGAGGAGGAAGAGAGGAAGAGAAGGCCGCCCGCCTGGGCTGCCTTCTTCAGGAAGGCGAGGAGGAGGGTCGCAGGCCCGGAGGACACCCTGCGGCTGCAGGAGTGGAAACTCTGCTGACCGAGTTTTCAGCGAGCCCACCGGCTTCCTCCCTCCGCCGGAGCGACTCTGCTTGTTGGCAGTGTTTGCGTCTTTATTTATGTCCAGATCACTGTGACCATGGCACAGATAGGCCAGTCGCGGAGAGCCAGTGGTTTAGGGAGCTGGGAAACACCTCCTAGGGAAGGGCTCGCTGGGCCGTTTACAGTGTAAACCCTGGGGTCCCTTTGGAAGTGACTCAGGGCCTTCCAAACGCTCAGATCTTTGCGGAAAGAACACGCCTGGAATGAGTCCCAAGAAAATAGCCCTTGCCAAGGAACGGAGATAGTCACAGCAACAAGATTTACTAAAAGGAGATGGAAATGTGCACAAACACTCTCACTAGACGTGTGGAAAGACAAATACAGAAATGATTACTCATCCATGTTTTCCCCACATTATTGGAAACACTCATTTCAAAATTAGAATTTGGGGGGGGGGGACACCAGGCTTTGCTATGTAGCCCAGGCTGACCTTGAACTCATGAACTTCCTGACTCAGCCTTTGAAGTGCTGGGTTAAGTGTGTGCTACCGTGCCTGGCAGGATTTTATTTTTAAAATTTGAAGACTAAATCACTGGAAAAGTTATAATATCCAGTGGAAAAGCCAAGATGCAAAATTTCACACACACATTTATATATATTTATGTTTATATTTTTATATATATTTACATTTATATATATATATATATATATATATATATATATATATATATATATATATATATATATATTTTGTACCCAGGATGGAATTTGCACTTGAGAAGCAGGAGCTACAACTACTGAGCTCAACCGTAGGCCCACAAAATTTTATTTTTAACATGCTGCAGAGATTTGTATTAGTAAGCAAAAAGGTTAGCTATAGGTATAATACAACTATTAAAATTTTTATCAGGGAAACTTTACTATGGCTTGGCTGAATAGTTTGTAATATCAGAAAATATATTTCTTTCGTTAGCTGTGATAATGGCCTTTTGGGTTATTACAGAATTATTTAGAGAAATACTTAGAGATGTATATTGGAGCATATAGGAGAATGATGTGATATATTAAATATTCAAATTTATAACACTTTAGCAGAGGGAAAAGAGGAGAATTGAAAATGTGGTTAACTGGAGGTTGCAGAAGTGGGCTTGGGTATGAAAGGGTTCATTTTATTATTTTTGCTATTCTGTTTGCAACCCTTTGAAAACGCTTATAAATATTTTCAAATGGTTGTTTTTCAATAATGGGATATACGTGACCTTTCCTCTACTTCCTGTTTTTCTCTAATTATTTTCCATACCTCGCCTGTCCAACCTTCGAAATGAAACAAACTAACATGTATCTGACCAACAAGAAATTTAAAATAGGCCCTACGAATCCTAGAGCCGTTTTAATCCCTGTGTAAAAGTCTCAGCCCGTCCCAGGAGGCTCCGGAACGCCGGGACACCCTAAAATGCGAGCTCATAAACAACCCAAGCGTCTTGGGGGGTAGCCCCGTGCCATTGCAGAGAAGGCTGTAAATATCATCAGCTGATTAAAAAAAAGAAAGCCAGCTGCAACCAACCTTGAAAAATTAGGAAGCATTTAAAAACACACATACACACAGCACCTCCCGCCCCTCGTTAAGTGCCGGAGCCTCGGGCTTTATTCCTGAAGTTTCCTGCGCCGCCGCCGCCGCCTGTGCCAGCAGCGCGCGGGGCGGGGCCGGGCTCCGCATTCCGCCGCGCTGACTCCCGGGCCCCGCATTCCTCGCTGGGCGCCGCGGCCGCGCTTCCGGCGGCCGGTCCCCCGCGGGCCCAAGTGGAGGTCTTCCTGCACCCCGGAAACGAAGAAATTGTTTTGATTTTCATTGGATCGTACTTTGCTCTCCTCCGTCCGCTCGTCCGCGGCGGACGCTCTGTTCTGCCGAAATCTGGCTCTGCTGGACGGGGAGGTCTCCGGGCGCCCAAGTCCCAGGTGAAGACAGAGGCCGCGGGCCCTCGGCGGCCTCGAGTCTGGCTTTCCAGGTTATCCCCAGGCGGAGTACGCAAAGCGCTGGGCCAGAAGTTTCTTTTTCGGTGCAAGTCACTGAAGTGAAGTTTGTCATTCGTATTGCATTCCCTGGCAGCATTCTCAGGAGATGTACCAGTGGGAAGGTGCCACATTCTCAGGAAACCTC
>PVIC010011772.1:0-40577 GCA_004025085.1 Thryonomys swinderianus | reverse complement strand
TCTTACAAAGTTTTGACTGAGTCTCTATCTGTGTATGTGTTAGTAGAGCTAATGGCTATAAAAACATACATGCATGTAGGGTCCATGTACGTAAATTATGTGTGTATGGGTATCACACTTATACTTTATGCTTATAATTTTTATTAAGAATATATAAACAGAGCTCTTTAGAGATATTGGCTTAAAACTAGGAGGAAAGAAATCAAGTTCTACAGAGGAAATGGGCCCACAAGAGTCTACAACATAAGGAAAGAGAAGAGTATGACTAAAAATGGTAGGGAGATGTTTATCAAAAATGAGGAGGTGCCTACAAGAGAGATGTGGCACAGAAAGCTCAGGAGTTAAGATGTCTGCAAAGATCATGCTAATTAGCAAGTTATCATAGAGAAAGTGCTGGGAGTAGGGCAGTAGAAATCTAATCCAGGTTTTACTCTGAGTGCCGTCAGGAGAGCAGAGAAAAGGAAAAAACAAAGAATAATTGCTCTTGTTAAAGTTTGACCAAAAGTGAATGAATCATTGGAGGAGAGTCCGAGAGTGGGAAGGAAGCAGGAAGGATAATTAAGAAGGTCATGGCGAGAATGGAAGGGAGGAGGTCACATTCCCAGTGGAGGAGCTCGCTTGAGCAGAAGGGACGAAGTGCTTTGTAAGTCAGTGAGAGGTCAACAGCCTTTTAGATCGAAGAGCAGACAGCTAGAAGACAGGAGTGCAGATGGCCACCTATCAAGGGACCGAACAACTTCCTAAGACGGAGAAGTGCTGGACTATGAGTACTGACAAAAGAGAAAAAGGATTGAAGTCTCACCCCAGGCCCATCACAAGGAGCCGAAGGAGAGGTTTCAGAAAACTGGCTGACGATGAAGACTCAGGCCATCAAGTGAGGGGAATTTGTGTCAGAGACAAACAGGAAGTTACAGGACTTGGATGGAAGGGGCTGAGAGAAGAAAAAGGAAATTTTAGGAGCTGACAGAGAAAGGAAGAGGAAGGGAGGGCTCTACAAGCAATAAGAAAGAACACATATTCTAAGGAGCCCATGTTCCAGGTAGGTGAAGCAAGAGAAAGGGGCCAGGCAGAGATTTTCTGCAGGACGAATGGCCATCGTCATGACCAAAACACTACCTCATGTTAGATGGCTGTGGGGCAAAGGAACTCTCCTACATGTCTGTGGGAAAGTAAACTAGCACAACCACTATGGAAACCGGTATGGAGGTTCCTCAGAGAAATGAAATTAAAAATTTCATATGAGCCAGCTATCCCTCTTCTATGTATCTTCTCCAAAGAGCTTAAGGCACCATACTGCAATGATATTCACTCATTAACAGCTCATTAACAGCTAAATTCTGGAAACAGCCTGTGTATGCATCCACAGATGACCAGGTAAAGACAAGGCGGTGTCTATACATTAGGGAATACTGTTCGAATGTAACAAAGGACAAATGTGCAGGAAATGGACCTGGAAAAGATAATGTTCAGTGAAATAAATCAGACCCACAAACCTGAATACTGCATACTATCTATTATCTGAGAAAGACAAGTATAAACTGAGAAAAAAAGCAAGCAAGGATAGAAGGAAACAAGGAGATGGATCTTTTGCAAATGGGAAAGGGTCCAGGGTAAAGGAAAAGGAGGAGAGGAAATGGAAACAGAGTACAAATATGCCATGTTCGAGGTCCAAATAGCCTCAATGAATGTGGGCCTTGTATGCTACAAACATGAACTAAGGTTAATAATATCAATAAGAATGAAAAGGAGAAAAAGGAACTTGAGGAGGAATGGAGGGAGAGGGAAGGGGTTTAAAAAAAACAAGCTTATTATATTCACACACCAACTCCCCAGGATGATTGTCAAATGCATGTACTGCAATCATCTGCCAAGCATATAATAATAATAACAGAGAACAACAGCAACAGCAAAAGACCAAGGGGGACGAGCTGGTTCCAGCAGTAAATGTGAGTTCAGTGGAGGGGACTGGAGCCCAAGTCCTGAGCAGGAGAAAAGCTGACACAGGGTAAAGTCCACATTCTGATTGCAGTTATCTGAAACTGAGAAGAAAAAAGACTAGGGATACATTCAAGAGGTGTGGACGTCAGGGTCCTTTGGCGTCATGTTGGGAGGTGGAGGGCAGGGGCGGGCAGCAGTGGGGCAGGGTGCTGTGGGCCCAGGGGGAGAGGCGGCTGGGGGTCAGAGTCACCCAGAACTCAGGAGCTGGAGGGGCCTCTGCTTCAAGGTGGATGTTTTAGGCCTCATATCACATGTGCATGAGTTAAGACAATGCAGCAGCCCAGTGATAGGTACGTTTTGTGTTTTTATATAAGTTAAATTTGTGGGACACACATGTGTAGATACTGCATTGTCTCTCTGCTGCAAGAAAATGAAAGTGTAAAAAGGGACTAAAATGTATTGGGCCAGAGATTTAGCTCAGTGGTTCCGGGGCCTGCCTCGCAAGCACAAGGCCCTGAGTTCAATTCTGGTAACCGCATACAATGCTGGGCATGGTGACTCACATCCCCCAGCAATTAATACCACATACCACAGTGCCGGGCATGATGGTTCACGCCTATAATCCCAGCACTCAGGAAGCAGAGGCAGGAGGATTGCTGAGTTCCAGGCTTGCCTGGGCTACAGAGTGAGCTGAGGGCCAGGAATTACAAAGCAAGACCCTGTCTCAAAAAAAAAAAATTATAATAGTGTGAAATAAAAATTGTTCAAAAGGAAGGGAGAACTAGAGGGAGATGGGGAAGGAAGGAAGGAAAAAAGAAAATGAGAAAAGAGGAAAATGGAAACAGGGGTTTGTAACTAAGGAGGAGAAGAGGGATTGAAGGGAGGGGAGGAGATTGGGGGAAAAGGAGAATCAAGATACTTCTGTACAGATACAAATTTCCTATGATGAATAGATCATGTATATCTAAGTTGTACTTATAAAATTAAAATTTAAAAAATAAAAACCCTAATTAAAATATATAAAACAAAATGGGTGAAGAGATAGAAAGGGAGTCGGTAACAGCGTCAACCAGTTGGAACAGGTCGGAAGAGCAGCTTGCCTGGGTCGGAGGGAGGCGAGGGTGGGACTGGCCTTCCGGACCGCAAGCCCCTGCGGGCTCGTGTGCCTCAGTCTCCGTCTCCGAGGAACGCCACTCCGTGCTGCGTGTGACGTGGCGCTCGGAGGGACAGTCACATGAGGGACAGTTATCAGAGTTCTTTCTAGCTCAGATAACGGTACAGCAATGTTTTAAATCAAGTTTCCAGGATGAAACCTTTTCAAAAGCTCACAAGAAAGACTATGTTTTAAGACACGGGGGACAAGATGATTTAAAATGTAATTGTTGAGAAATGAATTTATAATAATTTGCCCAGAAACAGACTTATGATATACACTCTGCAGTTACCATCTGCCGTCCCCAACAGGGCTTTCTCTGAAGAACCCGCCCCAGGGCTGACTGTGTGTCCCTTATGCACAAGCCACCGATAACTAACTGAACCAAAAGCAGGGCCACATAGTTCACGCCACTGCCGTTTCTGTGATTCACGATCTGATTATTTTCTTGCGTTTTGGTCTCAGTATCACCTCACAGTCCTGAAAATTCTGGTTTTCTGAATGAAACAAAGGACTATGAACACGATGGCCAAAACCATGCAAAGCAACTACTTCTGAATTTGGAGAAAGACGAAAGAAAGAGAGAGAGAGAGAGAGAGAGAGAAAGGAGGGAGGGAGGGAGGGACAAAAGCACTTTGTCTATGCACAAAGAGCAGCTCCAGTATCCCTACTGTGCACACATTTCTGATGTCGGTGTCACAGGGGAATGACTGGGCTAACCCTTTTCAAAGCCACCCAGTTCTCATTTATACCCCTAAGAATAAAATGTTTTTAATAAATAGTTATCTATAAAAGGCCTCAGTCTTCATTTTAAAATAAAAATATTTTGGCTGAGCAGTATTAAAACACTCTTTTATATTTGGGTTCATTCATAGAGCATTAGAGCAGTGAGAAGTCGAATTAACTGAGCTCACTGGCAGCACATCGCGTGAGGCTGCACTGTGGCACCACAGACAAAAATCATTAAGTTGTTCTTTATCAAGGTGTGGATTGTCTTGAGTTTCCCCTGCCTCAGCGAGCTGGGGCTTGATTTTTCCCGAGAGGGGAGTCAAATCAACATCAAATCAGAATGATGACGTTGCTGGGAATCAAATGACCTACTCCCCAGTTTCAGCCAGGAAAATAGAGGAAGATGCAACTGAAATATTTCCTTGAAATGTGAATACTGGTAAACTCTTACTTTCATGCATAATGTGTTCTTGTGATATTTCTTGGAAAGTGAAGGTTTGAAATAGTTTTAATAATAAATAAATAATTTCTCCTGAGAAAACATGCTACACACTTTTGATTCATGATGTGTGATAAGATTTCTAATCATAATTCTAGCAGAAACAGTTTTTCTTGGATATAGTCCCTGTCAGTCCAGGAAGAAATGTCCTAGATGGTTGGAATACATGCTCATGCATGTATTTTCAGGGCAACTGGGGGAGTAAATACAGAATTTTTATTTAAAAATTATTATTTAAATGATTCACAAAAATATAGAAATTACACGTAGTTATGGAGTACCATATAATATTTGATACATGCGTATCTGTGTAGATGTTTAAATCATGTGAAACATGCTTATATACTCAAACATTTATAATTTCTTTGTGATGAAGCCCTTCAAAATTCTTTCCTGTAGGCTTTTAAAACATACAGTACATTGTTGCTATCTCTTGGCCTCGTTCTGTACAGGAGAACTCGAGGGCTGCCTGCCCCCTTGTAACCTAACACTCAGTTCTCAACCTTCCCTGTCTCTCCAGCTTTTGTCTCTGGCAATCATGATGCTCTTCTCAATGTCCATGACATCAGCTGTATAGATTCCACATACAAAAGAGGCCATGTGATATTTGTGTTTCTGTACTTGATTTATTTCACTTAGCATGAGGATCTCCAGTACAATGAGATCCTGTTTGAGGGGGGCATATGTATATCTTCCACAAACTGATCTCTCTTCCTTTGTGGCTCAACTCAATTGATCATATGTCAACTCTAGTTTGCATTTCTGAGGTGTCTCCGTTCTGTTTCCCACAATGGCTGTATTAATTTACACTTTCACCATCAGTGTGTAAGAATCACTTCTTCTTCACATCCTCTCTGCCCTTCTTAGCTTTTGTGTTTCTGATGTTAGCCATTTTTGCTGGGATGAAGTCTTTCTTCACCATGGTTCTGATTTGCCATTTCCCTGGTGATTGGTAACACTGCACATTTTTCCTGTAGCGGTTAGCTATTTGCTGTCTACTTTTGAGAAACATCTGCTTAGCTCTATTGCTCATTTTCAATCAGGTTATTTGGTCTTTGTGCTATTGATGTCTGGAATCTCTTGTGTATTCTGGATGTCAACAATTTGTCAGGTATATATATACTGTATATGTTGTCTATCCACTGCTGATTGTTTCTTTTGCTAAACTGAAGCCTTTTAGTTTGAGGTAATCTCATTTGTACAGTTTTATTTTTGTTTCCTTGGCTCTTGTGATATTGTCCCCAAACTCCTTCCCTAACATCTGAATCACCCCCCGCCCCATTTTCTGTTGTTTGTAGAAGCATGGATTTGTGTCCAGGCTCTCTAATCTGTTCCGTTGTTTTGTGTGTCTTCTTTTTATTCCAAAACCACATTGTTTCAATGACTATCTCTGTAGTATATTTTGAAATCAGATAGTGTAAGGCTTCCTGCTTTGTTCTTTCTATTCCCATGTTTGGCTGTGGTACAGCTTGTGTCTGCATGTGTCCCACTCCAAAGCCTCACTTACTTTTGGGTAGTTCTTTTGAAAGCTTATTTAATCATGGGGGTGCTGTGGCTAAAAGTGACATTTGGAACTACATTCTAGTCAAGGGAGACAGATCACTATGGGTGGGGGGACTTGCAAGGCAACCTCCATCCTCAGCTCTTCCTTCTTTCTGCTTCCTGACCACCAAGACTTGAGCTGTTCTTCCTCACCCAGCCCTTCCACCAGGTCTTTCTGCCTTGGAGCCTACCCACTATGGGTTAACAACTTAAGCCAACATAAACTTTTCATGCTTAAATTGTGGTTGTTGGGCACTGCACCCCAGGAGTGACAAAGTGGCTAAGATAGGCCATTTAGGACTTTTTTGTGGCTCTATATAAATTTCATAATTGTTTTTTTAGATCTATGAAGAATAAAATTGGTAGCATGACAAGGACTGAACTGATTCTGTAAATCACTTTGGGATACATAGATTTTTTTTAAACAAATGGCTTCTTCCAGTCTATAACATGGAGTGACTTTCTGGTTTTTGTGTTCTCTTCAAATTCTTTAATTAATACCTTGAAATTTTCATTGTAGAGATCATTATTTCCTCAGTTAATTTATGCATGATATTTATTGATCCATTCATTCATTCACTCATTCATTTTCACAGTTATTATAAATGGAATTGCTTTTTTGGTTTCAATGGGAGGTAAGTTTCTATTTGCATATAGCAATGCTATTGACTTTTGTAAGTTGCATTTTTGTATGTAGCATCAATTTTGTATGCTATATCTTTGCTAGATTCATTCATTAGTCTTCATAGTTAGTTGACAGAATTTGGAGTTTTCCATATACCATTTCTTGCTGTTTTCAACTACTGACAATTGGACTGCTTTTCCAATGTAGATGTCCTTTTTCTGTTGCTTAAGACAATTTGCTCTGCACAGGACTTCAGTTAATACACTGGATGTAGGTGATCAAAGTGGGCATTCTTGTGATTTTCCCGAAGTTAGTCCCAGTCACCCCAAGATGATGAGAATGCTCAGCTTTTCTCCATTGTAAATAATGTGAGCTCTTGGCTTATTATAAACTGACTTTCTTATGTTGAGGCACATTCCTTGTGTGCCTGATTTGTTCAGCATTTTTAAAGGATGTTAAATTTTATCAAGTGTCCTCTGCACCAGCTGAGATGCAACCATATGGCTTTTTGCCTTGATTCTATTCATGTAGCACATTGTTGGAATGTGTAGTGTGTTGAGCCATCCTTGTGCCCTTGGGATAAATCACACATAATCATGGTGAACAACACTTTTGCTTTTACTTGAATTTGACTTACAAATATTTTGACACAGGGTCTCACACTGCATTTCAGGTTGGATTTGAACTCACTCTGGAGAACAGCTTCTCCTAAGACTCAAGGTATTCCTTCTTGCTTTTCATACCAGGTAAAACTCAAGACCTTGCACTTGCCAGCCAGGTGTGACACCACTCAGGCCAATCTGCTGAGCTACATCTCTGGCTAATTTACTAATATGTTGATGAGAATTTTTACATATCAATTTATCAAGGACATTGGCCTATAGATTTTTTATTTGTGTGTTTGGTTTGTTATCAGGGTAACATTTCTCTCAGAAAATGTTTGAAAGGATTCTTTCCTCTTCTTTTGGGGAATAACTTAAGGAAAAAAATGATATGACTGCTTATGTTAATATTCTGTAGAATTCAACAGTGAGGTTGTTTATTCCACCACTTTATATTTTGGTGGGGTTCAGTCTCATGAGTTTTTATTGGTCAGTTTAGGGTTTTTTAAAATTCAGGCTTGTTAGGATTTGTTCACTTTCCTATGTCATCAAATTGTTGGCATATAATTATCCGAAATGTATTTCTGGTGTATTAATTATAATACTTGCTACTTCTTCTCTGATTTTATTAGTCTTCTTTGTAATCATTCATTTAGATTTCATTATGTCCAAAGTTAACTCTTTGTTATATTGATCTTGTGTAATATTTTTTAGTCTCCTTTTCATTTATATATGGTCTGATTTTTATTTTTCCCTTCTACCAAGTTTGGGCTTAGATTGTTCTTTTTCCCTAATTCTTTGAAGGGCACTGAAAGAATATGCATATGTATATATATAAAAAATATTAATAGACATAAAGAAAAAAAGCAATACTATGATGGCCTTGAACTTTAAAAACCTGCATTAAGCTGTGGAAAAAATCATCCAGGGCTGGAGATTTAGCTCAGTGGTTCCGGCACCTGCCTCCCAAGCCCAAGGCCCTGAGTTCGATCCCGGTGACCACATACAATGCTGGGCATGGTGACACTCCCACCAGCAGTCAATACCACATACCACAGTGCTGAGTGTGGTGGCTCATGCCTGTAATCCCAGCACTCGGGAGGCAGAGACAGGAGGATTGCTGAGTTCGAGGCTTGCCTGGGCTACATAGTGAGCTGAGGGCCAGCCTGAGCTACAAAGCAAGACCCTGTCTCAAAAAAAAAAAAAAATCATCCAGTGAAACAACCAACCAAGCAACGTCAGAGTTAAACTGAGTCCTGGACTAAAATGGACCTTTCTGGTATCCACAGAATGATTTAGCCAATGGCTGTTGAATACATTTTTTTTCCAGCAATGCAGGGACCATTCTTCATAATAGATCATACAATAGGGCACAAATCTCAGTAACTTTTCAATAACTGAAGTCTCATCAAGTACCTTTTCTAGCTACAAGGCTATAAAGAAGTGAATAGGAAAGCTTTGAAAAACATATGGAATTTAGCACCTTACTGTCTAGTAATTAGTGGTTTAAAGAAGAAATCACAAAGAAAAATTTAAAATTCATTGAACAAAATGAACATGGAGCTACATCAAACCAAAACCTATGGGATAAAACCAAAGCAGAACCAGAAGCAGAAGGGGAATGTTTATAGTAAATGATGCCCTCATCAGACATGTAGAGGGATCTCAAGTAAGCATTCTTTCACTGCCCTTCAAAGAATTAGGGAAAAAGAACAATCTAAGCCCAAACTTGGTAGAAGGGAAAAATAAAAATCAGACCATAGGGTCACCCTCAAGTGTTAATTCTCAGTCTCACATTACCAGCACTTGGATTTATAATTTTTATGAATGGTTAACCAGTCTAAATTGAATGCATATATATATATATATATATATATAATCACCAGTGTTTGCAATGATTGCATATTATGAGTTCATTTAAAAGCTCAGGATATGAAATATACACTTTTATGAATAAAACAGCATACAATATTTGTGTTTCCCATCTGCATAATAAAATAACACTGTTAGGAGTAGTTTTTCGGATATAAGCTAAATGAACTGGAATAGATACTTAGCAAAAAGCAATGGAAAAAAAAAAAGAATGGAACTGATGGATCTATGTATTAGCTTTTTAAGACCAAAAAGTCTTAAAAGAAGAGCCAATTTCTTTCAAGAATGGGTGGAAAAGCCAATGTGTAAAGTCTATATTTGAACATGGCAGGTATAGTCTTTACTTTCAGGGGGCCTGTTGTTCATCAGAGGAGTAGCCATTAAGGAATCATGAAAACTGCATCACAAAAGTACAAGGTGCTTGGAGACTAGAAAATAGGGTACTGGCTGCTATATAGTAAAGGGAAATTTCTGGAACACAATACTTGGCAAAACCACAGGGGAAGAGTTGGTAAAGAAAGTTCTTGGCAATGAAGGAGACAACCTGCGAGACAGGAGAAAAGCTATAGGACTCTGTACCCCTAAGGGGGTTGTGGGGAAAGTCTAGTGGGGCACCAGCTCCTGCCACCCTTCCCCCATTAGATAACTTCCCATCCTATCCCAGGAGTCACAACATGTAGTGGACAAATGAAAACATGTGACTGTTGAAGTGCCCAGGAATGGTGAAAGGAAAACTGGCTCAGTAACAGAACCCTGAGGAATATCCACTCCCAATATTTAGGTAAAGGAAGGTGCTCCACCCAAGGACACTGACAATTGGTCCTCAGGGTGGTAGCAGGAATATCAAAAATAAAGAAGAAGGGATGAGAAGAAAACTCCAATGTTCCTGAAGGACAGAGCAAGGTAAAATTGGATGAGTTACTGTTCTGGATTAATTCTTTTTAGTTATAACAGGTGCACAGAAAAAAGAAAGGGAAAATAACAAAAGACAGATGGAGTTAGAGAAAGTAAAAGACCAATGGACCTCAGGTTCCAGTGGTGTTAAGCAAATGGGAGATTTGGCTCCAGTGCAGAAAACAGACACATACATAGGAGTACAGGTGAGAAAGGTAGATTCTTAGCAATTTTGATGGTGGGTCACTTTGGGTGATGGCAGATTTCAGATGTGACTCTCAGAAGGAAAGGCTGGAGTACAGAAATGCACAATCCATTTGCAGTAAGGAGCTGTGTAGGTGGGGTAATGGATGGCACATTCATGTACATGTCGATGTCATCCACGATTACAGCCCTGCTGGGACCTCTCAGGACAAGAACAAGCCAGAGGCTGAAGTCTTTCTGAGGGCATTGCATGGTAAACACCAATGACTAGACAGATGCGAGATGTCAAAACCGTGAGGCAGTAAGCATTCTGCAGACAAAGCTAAGGGTAGGGGATCGTCAGCCCAAGGAGAGTGGGGTGCAGAGGAACAAGTCAGAAGTTGTGATCATTCATGGAATGAGTGGTATCTGCAGTGAGGATGTGGTCAAACTACAAAGGAAGAGACCATGTTGAAAGGAAGCTGGGTATGTAGTGGAGGCTGTAGATATAGAGCCAAATTCCCAAGGCAAGGTGGAAGGATGTAAGAGCCAGAGAGGGGGAAGAAGAGGGGGAAAGAGCTGGAGGTTAAAGAAGGCAACTGGATAATGAGTGGGGCATGGTAGGAATTTTCCAGTAGCAAAAAGAAGTCAATAAATCAATGTATGCCTGTGTGTGCTGTGGGCACAGGGACGTGGAAGGAAAGCTTAAACAAACAGATGAGAATGTGGCGCAGTTAGAACGATGGGGAAAAGATCCAAGCTGTAACATAGCAAAGCAGAGATTGGAAAATCTGACAGGGGTGGACTGGGGACTGCTAAGGGATTGCCTCCAGCAACATGAGCCTCTTACTTCCTGGAAGATGAATACAATCATAAAATGCCCACCGCACCACTGGTTGGCACCAAGAAAAATAGAGACTGTGAAACAATGGACATATTATGATAAAGTGGTGTTTTTCTCTCCTTACACTTTCAGGACAAAGATTACAGGTTAAGTTTTCTTCTTCTTCTCCATCTTCTTCTTCCTCTCTTCCTCTTCTTCCTCTTCCTCTTCCTCTTCCTCTTCCTCTTCCTCTTCTTCTTCTTCTTCTTCTTCTTCTTCTTCTTCTTCTTCTTCTTCTTCTTCTTCTTCTTCTTCTTCTTCTTCTTCTTCTTCTTCTTTTCTTCTTCTTCGTAACTTCTTCATTGCACTGTGGGGTATATTAGCATATACATAGTTTACCTGAACAGTTAGACTTCTCCTAAATATTTTAATTTTAAAAATTAAATCTGGGAATAAAAATCATGAAGGTACATCCCTTCTTTCACCTGGTTTATTACTCAAAATCAAGATACTCTGATTTAATGTCAATCTAATAACTTGAATTTAGTAGATGTGGCAAAGATTCTAAATTACAGCCAGGAAATTTCTTATACCATGATTCAACTTGCTTCTTTATAAAAGCTTTGTGATAATATTGTCCTGATAGTAAATTTTAAAATGTGCACTCTGTGATGGATTTGCGATATTTGGGTTTTGACTAAATTAAATGCTAACAAGTGTGGTGATTCAGTCCTAGGAAAAATCAATCTTCAAGCCTCAGTCTTTTGAATGGTTCCTGATAGTATTTCTGGACCAAATTATTTATCATTATAAAATGAATCTTGAGCCAGGTTGGTGACACACACATGTAATTGCGGCACTTGTGAGGCTGAGGCAGGAGAATCACCATGAATTTGAGGCCAGCCTGGATTAAATAGTTAATTTAAGCCAGCCTGAACTACAGGGAGAATTTATTTTTAAAAAAATGGAAAGAATGGAATGAAAGAGAAAAGAAAGGCAAAGAAAAGAGATCTTCATAATTATCTGCAATCATCTTAATAATTATCTTGCATTCTATATTTCAACTGTTTAAACAATTTGAACAACGTAGTATCTGACTTATTTATATTGGTATTTGCACACAGCAAATTTTGGGGGGGATTCTGAATTTTCCAGTTGTCTATCACCACGGAGCGCTTTGTGTCCATGAGGAAGACCTAGCAGCGTTTAGCTCTGGTCACACCGACTTAGGTTATGTGGCCGGAGTTCAGCCACACTGTGTCGGTGTGCGGTGGCCAAGGCTGGTTCTCTCAGCTCGGGGCTTCTGGGCTGTTGGCTGCCTCAGCTTTGACCCTTTGGGTAACCACTTCTCACACTTACCCTCCAGGTGGCTGTTCCGGCCTCACCCTCAGGGTCCAGTGAAAGGACAAGCGCAGAAGAGGTCCTTGCACAAGCCATGTGTGACACACAGCCAGGGAGTGGAGAGCTGGGACCTCAGTGTGGGCAGTCCTCTGGGTGGAGATGCTGGCCGGTCACTCGCAGGGAGGAAGATGTTGTCTTGAGGTAGGAGGAAATTCCCTCCTGGCTCGATCCTCTCATCCCTGTAACCTGGGTGAATTGTTTAATTGCACTGACTCTGCCCTTTCCACACCGTAGAAGCCTTTGATTCCATAAAGTCAGGCTTTTAATGAATGAATTTAATGCTATAATAGTCTGTGGAAGGAAATTTAGTGGAAAGTTGTTCATTAACCTCTTCTCGGGGGAGTCAGAATGGCTATAGTGAAGAGCTAAAACTGACTGGTTAATTTGGACAATGAATTTTAAAATATTTTGTAAGCACATGAAACTGATACATTTCTAGTTTGAATTTGGGTTTGAAGTGAAATGCTAAAGTTTAATTCCCTAGTTAATTAATTTTCTATTTAAACTCTTATCTGACAATCTTTTTCTTAATTTTTTTTGTGGTATTAGGAATTGAAGCCAGGATCTTCTAAGTTATATTCCTAGCCCTTTTCCTTTATTTTATTTGGATACAGGATCTCAAAAAATTGCTGAGTTGTCAAGCACAGGCTTGAACTTGTGACTCTTCTGCATCTGGCTCCCAGTGATGGGTTTGTGCCCCTGTGTCCTGGTTGATGGTTCTTTGAGGTACACACTGCACCCCGATGTCTGACACTACAAGATCTCTTGCAGCAGACGAGTCTGAGGGACTGGTTGTGCTCCAGCTTAATAATTCATTGTTATGATGAAGTATTACTCTGAAACAGACTAAAGAAGCTTTATCCAATTTGCAGGATACTGATTAAAATATGTATAAATTTTAAATAGAAGTTGTGATTTGAATGGTTTAAAGAATACAGAAAAATACACAAATTGACACTTATTCTTCATTAAATGTCAATATGTGATAGATAAGGAAAATCTGGGATTATTTAACTGAATGAGTAAGAATGTTGTAGATGAAAACTATTTTTGCAGTCTTTGAAAAAGAAAACAATATAGAGCAGGAGATTTAGCTCAGTGATTCCATGGCCTGCCTAGCAAACGCAAGGTCCCTGGTTCAATCCTCAGTAAACACATACAACAATACTGGGAGTGGTGATTCATGCCACTGGCAATCAGTACCACATACCACAGGGCTGGGTGTGGTGGCTCCCGCCTGTCATCCCAGCACTCAGGAGGCAGAGGCAGGAGGATTGCTGAGTTCGAGGCTTGTCTGGACTACATAATGAGCTCAGGGCCAGCCTGAGCCACAAAGTGAGGCCCTCTCTTAAAATAATAATAGTAATATATTAAAATATTGCCAAAATTTGTGTGTGTGTGTGTGTGTATACACACACACACATGTCTTTGAAAATGATTTTGACATCTAAACCAACTTCCTATTCTAGTCACTTAGGTAACCTATAAATTTCCACGATAGATTACCGAAATTCACTGAGGAAGGTACAATTTACAACTGGGTTCAGCATGTAGAATGTTCTCTTTCAGACACGCAGAAATGTCTTGCTGCCTGATGAATGCTTCTCCTCGTGGTAACTCTGGGAGGCATTTATCCTGGACTGAGGACTTGCTTTGGAAACCATCTCCCCGGCCTGTGTCATTTCAGAGTCGTCGTGCAGACCCAGCCCAGAAGCCTCCTCCACACGGAGCCGGCCCAGACGCGGGCGCACGGCTTGGCTGTCGGAATGATTTGCCTCGCGTGGCGAGAGCCAAGAGCAAGCGAGGGCCCCTGCGGCTGCAGCAGCGGTGTGAGTCCAGCCCGTCTGGCCACAGAGAGCTAGTGTCAACGGCTCCCTTGACAGAGGCGCGGCACGCGGATCCCTACTGACCTGCGGGAAGAAGACGCGCCCCGCAAGGTGACTACCACCCCGTGCATCTCACTGAAATGAGGTTTCACGTGCAGCAGGATCTTAACACTCACAGTAGTGACGAGGGTAGCCATGGTTTTACAGTATGAAAATCTCCCCCTCATTTATGGTTTTGTGACCACATTACTGTTTTCTGTCAAAACTGACTATGGTGTCATTACAATGTGATTCTGATCATTTCGCTACAAAAATAAACGAGAGACTCAGGGTTTGGCAAGAGGTTTAGCAAAGTGTGGTCGGACACGCCCATCATCCCGGCCCTCAGGCAGGAGGATCAGATAGTGATGAGTTCAAGGCCAGCCTGAACTACATACAGAGACCCTGTCTCAAAAAAAACCCAAAAAACAGATTTTAAATAACTGCTGAGTTGTTTTTTTAATTTTAAAAGTCATCCGATAAGTACTCAGAAGTTCACTTGAGGTATGATGGTGCATAGCAAGAATGATCTGCTGTTTTTCATCCCCACAGGGGAAAAACAAGACCGGATATACTTGTGAAGACCTTACCGGAATTCACTTGAATTACCTGGACTGACTTCCATAGGATGGAAACCGGGAATGAGTTACAAGGGAAATAAGGACTTTCTTTTTTAAGCAATGTTTTTAGCCACAACAAAACCAACTCAGTTTCTGTGAAGCTTTAAAGATAAAGTTTGTAGGAAAACTGTAGTTGTTCTTGAGCAGATAGTTTGTCCCTTTCCCTCCCCTATTGGTTCTGCAGGTAGCGCTTTTTCTCCAAGGACATGTAAGAGTCAAAACACTAGGTCTAAAGTCTCTGATGTGTTCCTGCTCCAGACCCGATCAGTACAACCCTAGTTCTTTCATGCAGTTAGCTCACGGGCTCCTGACAGTCCGATAAAAATATCCCATCGAGCTTTTCTTATTACCTTTACAGTGACTCTCTCTGTGAGTGATAAGAATGAAATTCTGTAAAGGGCTTTGAAAACCACACACAGAGCAATCCGTCCACATTTCAAATACTAATCAAGGGTGACTATAAAAGAAACAACCCTGCAGTGGAAATTGCTGCACATGTTGAGTCTCAGGCCATTATTAATTCATTGGCACCTGTATGTTTTTTCTTTCAGAGGATGGCTCCTAAAAAGCACCTATAACAGGATCCCTGAGATCAGAGTTTTTGTTCCCATCACAGGGAAACTTGTTACATAATTCTCCCTTCTGGGAGCGGCTCTGAGATGGCTCTGGGCTGCACTCAGAGAAAACAGCTCCGACGGTGCAGGCCCAGGAGGTGCCGGTCTGGAGGACAGAGCGACCTGGAATTGGAGTAGCACTTCCAGGTGATGGTGCCTTGTAACACACTACCAGACCATAAAACCAAATCACCTTCCCCAGGTTAATCTCAACATGGATCTACTTAAAAATTATCCCATCTGCACACTTGGGCAGTAATTTTACCTTTACTTCCACGAATGCAATAATGTACAGAGCCTTTCCTGATTGTGAATTATTATTGTGTGATGATCCCATACATGAAGCTGCAAAAACAGAGCAGAAATTTTTAAAAGGTTTAAAGTTTTAAGATCTCATGTAAGGTAGTATACTTGCTCTTCCTGATGGATAATTGGATAAACTTCAGTTTTGCGGTGGTTGGTATGGCCAACTCCCCTCAGCGGCAGACTCTGCCTTTGAATTCAGGATGGGCAAATGGGAGTCTTTCTGCATTTCTTCTTCCTCTTCTCTTCTGTTAAGTCTTCCTCCAACACCATTTCATCTATTTATTCATTTTTGCATTTTGACTGCGTCCAACTGACAAGGTACTTACGGTGCGTACAGCATCATTTGAAACTGAAGACTCCCCCACTCACATGCTTAGAGAAGTTCTTAATTTCTTCCACTGAGAAACACTTTATAATGCAAGTTCAGAGATACTCATAAACAAACAGAAAATAGGCTCCACATCTCTCTCACGAAGATGGATTAATTCAATGAACAGCAGCGTAGAGAACTTCTGCATAAATCTAATACATGGTTGGATTTTTAAAAACTAAATTGGCAGTGTTATATAATACCATCCTGTAACCTACTGTCCCACTTTGTAGCGTATAAGTGGACTCTTTTTTACCTCAATAAATTCATATCAGAATCCTGATTTCTTCATGATATATTTAAAAAGCTTTTTTCTCCCTTCCATGTTATCCTTTTCACTGTTGTTCTTGTATCTGCTTGTATCTGCTTGTATCTTTTCTAACCGGAGTCTCCTGTTTACCTCTGTGTCGTTTTCCTTTTTAGATCCTATGCATTAAGGAAAGCTTAGAGTTGTCTTTCTGATTCTGGCTCATTTTACTTAACTGTTGATTTTCGGTACTGTTTACCTGCCAGTGACGTACTTTCAACCATCACGCTAAGTTCTCTTTTGGTGAGAAGGGAGCGACAGAAGTCCACAGCTCACCACTGACTGTACCACCCATATTTATAAGCCTGCACTGGACGGAGAGTGCTTCCTTTGGGGCTTGTTCCTACAGAATATCCTCCTCTATTGTTATGGTTAGATGGGTTGAAAACTTTTGAAATATGTGCATGGGACTCACTGAAAGCAATTCTTTATCCAGAAAGCCAGTGAACACAACCAGGGAGATTCCTGTGAGTGGCTGTACATGAGCTGTCAGCAATGATCTGCTCCCTGACAGCCAAACTGTGCAAAGCTACTTGCAGACCAGCATGGTCGGCCCCAGCTCCTTTCTGTAAGAGACCAATGAAAACTCCTCAGCAGTTTCCACAGAGGACCTTCCCCATTAGGTCCTTCATCCATCGGTGGCCCAACAATGGCTCGCCTCTCACTTAGGGACATGCCCATCAACTCCTTGTGCTGTTTTGTCCATGAGTTATGGAGAGCACAGTTCTCTGAAAGCAGCATGAATGAGTGGTTTAAAGGTGAAGTGCAGACCTTTGGCATCTGAGATCAGACAGCTGGGTCTCCAGCTCAGCTCTCTTGCTTGCTGTGTGCCAGGAGCAATTTGTTAAACTGTCTGTATCTCAGTTTGTCAACTTGCATCAATAATAGTGGTTCCACAAACTATTTTGAAGATTACAGTAGACCAAACAATTGAAAGTTAGTCTAGTACAAGATAAACACTAATTAAGTCCTTGCTAGAATAATTAACTAGAGTCTTTGTGTGTTGGTTGCTCAGGAAAACTTGTTTTGCCACAGTATCTTTACAAAGTATTGACTGTGGTCCATCAGGTAGCTACTCTGTAATTTTTTCCCTTTGAGAACTGCATTCTCTTGGGGATTTTATGGTAATAGTGAAAGCTTGAACATTGGAGGAGTTTGGAAACCTTTAGTGCAAAGGCTAAGAAGCATCCCTGCTGTAGGGGACGTGTGTGACCATTCTGTCTCTGACCGACCTCTTCGCCCTGCGTCTCCGCAGAAGTGCTGAGGAGAAGCACAGGGTTCCACTGCTTCTGCACATGCAGAGCTATTTCTGGTAGATGACTCACATTAAGTGGAAGGGTGTGCGTTAAGCCATTTGTTGCACAGAGTTCCCTGGGCTGATTCCCATGTGGAAAGTTGACTGGGAATGGTTGTCAGGAAGAACACCTGAGGCACAGAATAGAAAACTGGGGACAGACCTCTGTACCCCATCTCAGTCAGTCGCTGAATGTCACTGGCCCTGGGACTGTGGTGCTTAGACAAGGTGGTTTCCTTCTGCTACTGGCAAAGTCACTCAGTGTAAGGTTATTATTTAGGTGTGAACAGGATCCAGTTATTAAACAGAGTTCTCATTAATCATGTCTGGCAATTTGCCTGGCTAAATAGAGGGCAAATTTCCTTTTTCCTTCATGCGCCTCTCTAAACCAAAATCTCCACTAGGAAGCACAGTCTAATTCCTTGCCCTTGCCCTATGTAAGTGTTCTCTATTGAGAATCTTTGATACTCTCCTGTCTCATGTTCTCTAAGGAAACCTCCTTCCTTTTGAAGCTTCAATTTGGAATTACCCTGATCTTTAGCCGACATCCACTACCACTTGTCCTTTATAACAGACTGGTCAACAGTGAGCAGAACACCAGTGGGGAGAACAAGACGCAGGAGCCCTAAACTCCAGTTCCGGCCAAACCTACAGGGAAAGCTTTTCACAAGCCATTGCATTTTTCCAAGCTTCTCCTTCTCCCACAGGAGGTAGATCAGGCCATCTTCACACCCAGTTCATTCCGAAAGCTTTGGATGCCTGGACTGAGATGACAGAGCTTTGGGTTTGTTGGGCTCAAGGTCTCCTCTAAGATTCACACACAGGTGACTCAGCAATTAGGATCCTCCTCACTTTTGTAAATTAAACTGATGAGAGAACACAACTCCACAAGCAAACTCTCTGCTGAGAGGAATCAGGGAGTAAAGAATAAATCTGTAGGAAGTGAAAGAATTCTGTGTACTGAACTTTAAACTAATGTCTAACACAAATATCCAATGTTGCTACCATAAAGGAGGTAAATTATGTTAGTGTCCTCACAAGATTTCCTTCATAAGTAGACATGATAGGAATTCACATTAGAGAGTTTGATTGAATAACCAATTATATACTAAAAGAGATAGGTATTTTACATGGTATTATTATAAAATGAATGTTTCTCTTCTCATTTTTAATAAATGAGGCTCAAGAACCATTATTCTGGGTACTATTATAAGTTCAATAATTATTTTTACTGCAAAGACTGGAATAGCAATCATTTAAAGTATTGGATAACTTTAAACTGGTATCAAAAAAGCTGGTATTTTCTCATTTTTTATCATCAGACCATATGGTGGGTCCATTTTGATTTTTAGAATAAAATTCTTAATTTTCAAATTTTTAAACTTTTGTACATATTTGTGGGTCACACCATGCTGCTCCAAAACATGTGTAAAATGTGTGTTGATTAATTAGGGTAATTAGCCTTTCTGCGTCCTTGGGCTCTATTTGTGGATCCTTCAAGCTCCTCAGTTCTTGTTTCTCATAAATTGAGTGATAATTGTTTTATTCTGCTACTAAATATTAATGCACATTTTTAATAGTATAAACACAATAATGACATTTGGAGAATTCCCTATACACTTCTGAGGAACACTGTCTGACTTGGAAGTACTGATCCCCTGAAATAAAATGTACAATTGCTCTTCAGTCCATAGCAATACTTTTCTCAGAAGGAGTAAATGCCTATAAATGTGCTGAAAGGTGAGATGCACGCATTTTATTCCTCAAGCAGTTCAGAACTATCATTTCCTGTTGGCAGTTGTGTGCCCTGTCAACCTTGCTCTCTTCTTCCCCCGAGATTAATTTATTTCCTGCAGTGTTTGCTCTTTGTGGAAGTTCTCAGTCGTCAGCCTTCACTGATGGGAGGTCTCATCAGCAGAATGTTCATTATCAGAGCAGAACCATATAATTCATGAAAGGCAGAAAGAACAGCTCCGTGGGCAAAAGAACTCTTCTCCTCTCAGTCTGTCACTGGACAGGAGCATTATTCACCAGAAAAGCAGTTCCTGTGCTGCTGGACTTACAGCTTCAGAACCAGACAGAACCATGGCTAAACTTCAAAGAATTTCACTTTTTTCTGCAGTGATATTTAAAATTAAAACAGAAATGCATACCTCATGTGACAGCTCTTGTACATAAAAAGTCGTATAATGTACATGTTTAAAAGACATACCCTTCAGACCTATTCTTTTAGTAGCATTAGCAGACCATGGCCTGGGGGTCAACTCTGTAAGATCCAGGAATGAAGAGTGTCCTTTTTTCCCTTTAAAAAAAATTTTTACTTATAAGTGGTTAAAATTTTGTAACACTGAAGTGCTTTTTGGAGACAGGGTCTCTCTTTGTAGTTCAGGCTGGCCCTGAGCTCACTATGGTGCCCAGGCAAGCTGCCGCGAACTCAGCAATCCTCCTGTCTCTACCTCCCGAGTGCTGGGATTACAGGCATTGTACACCACGTCCGGCATTGTAGCATGCAGTGTTGATTGTTGGTGGGCGGTCTCCACGCCCAGCATTATATGTAGTTACCGGGGATCAAACTCAGGTCCTTGCGCTTGCGAGGCAGGCGCCGGGACCACTGAGCTAACCCTCCGGCCCCCTAACACTGAAGTTTTAATATCTCTTGATAGTGTCTCATTGGAAAAGGACCGTATTCATTCAGTTATTATATATAACTGCTTCAGTGCTCTATTAGAAAAGTTGGGGGATTATGACTCGTACTTATGATGCAGTGTGTGTGTGTGTGTGTGTGTATGCGTGCATGTGTGTATGCATGTGTACACGGTGTGTGTGACAGTGGAGGTTGGACCTAGGGCCTTTGCATTGAGCTATGTCCCTAAACTTTTGTTTTTATGAGATGGCACTATGCTAAGTCACTCTGCTCCTGCCAAGCTAGAACTTGTGATCCTCCTGCCACAGCAATCAGCTCTTTAGGGAAAAGGTTTGCTGACTTCTGCACAAGGGAGTCTTACTCCGTGGGTCCAGCATATGCCAGAAATCTATTTCAACACATTGCTGGGACACAAGGGACCCAGAAGACGTGCTTGAAATAGGAGCACAGTAGAAGCGCTGTGAATAGGTCCTCTTGTCACGTGACTCGATAGGAAAATCCTGTTGGTTTATCTTCAAATGATCCCTGGAAGGCGACCCCTGCTGCTCATGTTCACGGCTATAAACTTGGTACAGACCATTCGCTGCTCTCAAACTGTAGTGTCCGTTCTACACCCAACAGCCAGAGCACCCACATTATAATCTAAGCCACACCAAGAAATCCGTCCTCTCAGAATCTTCCAGTGCGCTCTCCACTTCTTCACTGGCCTCTGAGCTGCTCCGTAGAACTCCGGAGGATTGTGCGCCCTGCAGCCCACATAGTTTCCAGCCCTGAAGAGTCTCCTTTGGGCTACGGATATGTACACCGTGCTTCCCCTCTCTGTTTAGATACCTGGTAGGCTCCCCACATATGGAGACACCATGAGAACAGGAATTTTAACCAGCTTGCTCCGTTTTCAGATCTAGGAGAGTGTCTGGCACACACTAAGTCCTTAAGTGATGATTCCTGAATAAAGAAATGAACACTAGACTCCAGTTTAGTGCCTGACAGATAATGGATGACACCTATCAAACCTTCTCTGTTTATGAAAACGGTCTCCAGGAGTACAAATATAAGTCTCATCTCTGAAAAATGATGCAATATCCGTTTAATGATAGCTGATAAGAAGGAGATGAAAGAAGCTATGAACGTCTGTCATCTGAATACAGGCTCAGCCAACAATTTTATGATAAAGAGTATTAAAGAAAGGAAAGATGACAGTTGGCACAGGTACACAGTGAGAATGAAAGTCCAGGTGAAAATCCTCAGGAGAGATGTCATGAAACATAGAGAATAGACTGAAACCACGATCCAGGCGCTTCTTCAGGGGGTGGAGTCTCGGGCCCTCCCTGTTGCTCTACATCACACTGAGCACAAGAAGGAGTCCAGCACTCAGAATCCCACAGGGCACATGAGGTGTGAATCGCTGTATCAAGGCATCAAGCCATCAAACTGGCTTTTCATGATAGTATAAACCAGTGTTGGATAGACTTACATGTGACTTCTCTGACTGAAGAGGAAATGAAGACTTTCTTCCACTTTTATCCTCTCATTGAAAAACCATTCACTTGATTTTAGGCTTATAACTTCATTTTGTGAATCAAACAACACATTGTTTTCTTTTATTAAGATTTGTACTCCTACTACTGAAGGACACTTTGTTACCTTACTTTTTTAGACAGAGAACTAAAAGTAAATTCCAGTTTAGGTCGATTCTTCTGTGGGTGAACTATTTGCCTTGATCTCCCGAGAACAGAGTGTATACAACTCCAAACCTCTTCACTAACTTTATCAAGTAAAAACTATTAAAATAGTTTGGTTTTACCACTTGGTTCTATTTTACCACTTGGTTCAGGAAATACTGAATCCAAAGTCAGAAACATATCCCATATTAAACTTGGGATATTCCCCAAAGAAATAAGTGATGAATTCCCCTAAAGTAAAAGAGTTGAAGTCAATTTGGATTTTAAAACCCATGTAATTGTGAGAAATACCAGTTCCTGCACATTTTGTGGTTTAAAAAAATGTAGTAAAGAACATTGTTCCTATTGAATGTAAAATCTTTCACTTTGTCCACTAAATATGTCCACAGAGAGCATGGATGTTATGTGCAGCTCGCCTACACCAGGGCTATTGGAGGCAGAGTGATTTAAAATTAATGTAGTTTAAATCTCATTATTTCATTCTGAGTAATGTAATTATTCTAACATTCTCACTTCCCATTCTTCTGCTTGACTATGTACTGTCTTAAATCAGCTTATTGACAGGGGACAGTGAGACTAATAACTGTCAACATGACAGATTGAAGTTTTCCACTATAGGCTTATAATAGTTTTATGCGAGTATGAAGTGGTAATACCAGGTAATATTTCTGATGCACTTCATGTTTTACAAAGTACTTTCAGTTCCATTATTTTATTTGATATTTTCCCAACTCAATGATTGAGTTATTATCAAAACTCAGTCCCTGGTAAAGAAATGAAATTCAGAGATTCTTCAGGACACACAGCCAATGAATTGGAGATTCAGGAATGAGATCTAGTCTTGAGATTCCAGTGCTTCATGCAGCATTATATCTATTTCATTTCTGCTTATCTCCTCCTGACACCATGAAAAATACCACCGTGAGGAAGAAATATTCTTGTATCTCTTTTCACAGATAAAGAGTCAGAGACGGTAAGTGATGACAGTGTTAATTCTATCTGGACATGCTTCCTAAAAAAACTCTTGTGCTCTTTTTTCTATAGTGCAGATTCTACCATAGGCAGTGATATCACTATTTGTGGTGTAAGAGACACAGTAAAATGTAAGACATGTTGCACTGTTGGGGGACAGTGTATCCTGATCAGAGGTCATGAAATCCAAAAGAACACAAGAAAAATAAGGGCATATCTTACCCATCAGGTCACTGACTTCCTCCAGCCCCAGAAGATGGCTGGCACTAGTGGAAGGTATACACACACACACAAACACACACACACACAGCAAATTTTGGGTACTAAGAGGATGTATGGAGAGATCTACACACTTACAAATGCTTCTGTTCCCGAACAATTCTGTTGGTGAACAGAGTGTTGGGCAAACTGTTGCCCAACCCGGTTGCTTCTGTTCTTAAACTCCTCATTGGGTGACCAACAGGTCTAGGGCCATCTACTCCACACAAGCACAAACATGGCCATCTTCCCCAGAATTGTGTAGCAAATTATTTGTGAACCGAGGTATCACCGTATTTCCTTCTTCTTTGACATCACCAATCTTCTTTACCACTTAGTTTGTGAGAGCCTTAGTGGTCATTATAGCGCATGTTTTCTCTGTGTTCTACACACATGATACAAACTGCTAACAGTTGGTCAGAAAGTTTTAAGCTCTTTATGTTTATTCACTCATTCAACCATTAGAGCAACTCAATACAATAGGTATTGTTATTCCTTCCTTTATTCCTATTTCTTTTCTTTTTTTTTTCTTTTTTTGTACTGGGAATTGAACTTGGAAACTTGTGCTGGCCAGAAAGAAGCTGTACCTCTGAGCTATATTCTAGGCCCCCTTCCTCTGCTACACTGCTTTTTTAAAAGGTAACTAAATGAGGTTCATGCATATAGATAACTAATTATCTATACAGCTAGTAGTGAAAGAAAAAGAATTTATAGAATAGAGGAAAGAAAGGAATGGAAGGAGAAGAGGAAGAAAGGGATGAAAATTAGGAGAGATGAAGATATAAAGAGGGAAGAAAAGAAGCAAGAAGAAAGAAAGGAACAGAGAGGGAACATGTTAGTTTCCTTGCAAATACCCTCACAAAGTCTCATGTGTTTGATGAGTAACTGGGTTGTGGGAGTCATTAGGACAGTGGGTCCCTCCGTTCTCGGGCTCATAATGCGCTATACTTTCAGGAGGTGGAGTCAGGCTGGAGGTGGCCCTGGTGTCAGACCTACTAAGTCATATCCTTGTTCCAGCTCTTCCCTTCTCTCTGCCTCTTTGGCTGCCTCCAACAGGCCTCTCTGTTGTCTTATTTCTGCCTTGGATCCATCCAACTATGGGCTGAAACTGTGTGCTAAAATAACCTCTACGGTATATATTGTAGGTGTCAGGTGTGAGGATTAGTGATGGGAAAGTGATTGCGACAGAGGAGATAATCTGCCAGGAACAAAGACCACGGAGGGCTCCTGCTATAGTCCAGATGATCACACTAGGCAGATCTCTACTACAGTGGAACTATGAGAGAGAGTTTTGGAGCCTTTTGACTTTCTGTACCTCTTAACAGTTACAGGGCTTGTGATTGTGGCTTTTTGTACTACTCATCTCCATGCTTTGCAAAGCCACAGTGGAAGAAATGAAATGCACTGTCTGAAGACAGAATTCCTATATGCTTTAGCTGAGTGTTTGTTAGCACGGCATTAAGGTGTTGAGGTCAGATGTATGAATATGTTAATTCGGAGCTGTAAATAGACCACTGTATGATAGAGATCAGTGGCTTCACCTTAATTTAACCTACTTTCTTTCCTGTAGTTCCTAGAAGCCCAATAGGCTTGTGTTCTATTTGGCAAGACTTGTCAAAGAATGTTGGGTCTAGAATCAGATATTTTTAATTTAGATCCTTTACAGTCCATTTCTAACTGTGTCACTGTTGGGCAGATCACAGATTTATAGTGCCCTTATTTTCCTAGCAAATATTGTCCATAAAAAAGAGTTCTGATATGATGAACTAAACTACAAAGAAAACCATTTTGTGAACTAAAAAGCATTGTACATATTTAAGATATTGTTTCCTATTTGTAGAAATACCTACCCTGTGTCCAAGGAATTTATACCTCTTCCTTTTATTTGTATTTGACCAAAATGCTCTTATTTTGCTTCTATATATTTCTCAAAGCATATATGCACGTGAGTGTCTTACAAACAGTATGTAAAAGCAGGCCACTTTCTTCCTGATAGTTTCTGATGCATGTTCTGATTGACTTGCCTGATTTTTCTTTACTTACAGAAATCTTCAAAAATGAAAAAAAAAAAACAGCAAAAGTATCAAGACATGAGGGAATTCACATGGGGAGTGAATTTAAGTATTGCAGTTGAAGAGGAAGACTGGTCTTCTAGCTGAAAAACTATTCTCCAGTGGGCTCCAGGAGAAAGGAAACTTGACCATTACCAAGAAGAAATTCATCTTAAAAGTTTCAACAGATAAAAACTCTTCTTCATTGTTAGGATATACTTATTTAATATGCAGACTTTTGTAGCTCTTATTTTCAATACTTGAGCAGTTAAAAATAATTGTATATGTTAGTTTCTGGGTAAAACTAGTCTAAGATAGCATAAAAGCTCACCAAACATTTTTTTCAGAATTCTTTTTTTTTCCACTTACCTAGTATTTCATTCTTGTTAAGACAGACTTAAGGAAAAATAATTGTATCAACATGATTTAAAATGCTCAGGTTTCCTGACTCACTGAGTACCATGGAAATGATATGACTTTACATTTTCTGATTGTTTCATAAATTCATTGTAAATAAATGTGTTTGGTGCTAAGCAGCCAAATTCTTTTGAATGATAGAAATTCTCCATAACTATTTCTTCCATCTCCTAAAACCAGATTTCAAGACAGAAATATTATCAAAGTTCTGATTATACACTTTATTTTTTATGTACTAATCTTTTACATGAATATTTATTAGAATTGAAGGAAAAGCACTCATTTAATTATAATATTTGATGGAAGGCAAAAGGCAATAGAATTGTAATAAGATATAATAAATTTGGTTGACTAGAAGCCAAAGTATTTCTTAATTACTGTATATTAGAAAAACATGGCTGTCTAATCTATAAAAATTACTTTAAGAGAAATCACATCTTGCTAATTTATCTTATGTATTAAATACACAGTAACAGTATCTTTTGTTTCTAATAAAATGAAGAGGGAGAGCATTTATTTGGTTTAAATTACATGGAAATTTAACATCAAGAGTTAGAGTTTGTTAATATCATAGTTTTCACAAAAGCTGACTTAGATCTCATAATTATTTTCATTACATGGAGAACTCATTTGATGACTTGGTGCCAAAGAATTTCTTTCTGAAGACAATTATGAGATGAATTTTGAAAAGAAAAAATAAATACAGATGTCTCATACAACGTTTATGTTCTGATTTAACTTCCCTTTGCCTTTTATCCCTGTCTTTTAAGCTGACCATACATCCTAATTTCCAATACCCTAAAGATTGTTTAGTGATTTGACTGCAGTGATATTTGTTATCTACAATTTTTCAAATTATATGAGATTGTTTTCCTTCCATTTATTTTGCCTGTTTGTATCCATAAGAACAAGAAGTTCTCTAAGTTTATTTCCCTACATTTGATTTAAAAAAAAAAAACCATAGAGCATCCTAACTCAACCCGACAGCTTTAGCAAACTGTAGTATAGGTGTGTTTGGACTCATAGAATTTGTTGTTTTAAAATAAAAGTGAATACTTAGCATTCTTAGATTAGTACAAGTGAACAGCTAAATTTGTACTTTGATGGCATAACTCTTCAATTTAAAAAATCAAGACAAAACATTTCTTTGGCTGTAAATCATCAGACTTTTGTTGAAACCAGAGCATAACATTTCTAGCATAATATAACTCCTTTTGCTTTCTGTGCATCCAGTTGTCTTGATAACAAAAGTGCAATAACGTTCATGATCACCTATGGGAGATTTCAGAGTTGAAAATGAATTTCTTAATTTCTACCTGTATGTGTTTTCTGTCGTGGGTAACTGTGAAATAGCTAACTACTCAGGAAAATTGTTATAATTTGCTTTAACTAGAATTTAAAACAGTAGTCACTGCTCAATATGAAGTCACTTGTGTTAAAGAAGCTGGAGGGAGGAAGTTCCCATGCCTTCCCACCTCCTGTGGATATACAGTTTTGAGTCCAATAAAAAAAAGCCAAATTTTGAAACACAGCTATGCTGCACACACAGGTGCCTAGAAAGTCGACTCACAGTGCTACTATTAATTAGTGGCTCTGCCCTTTTCTCAACCCAGTTGGGTCTTTTGAGAAATGAGGGTGGAAAGGAAGTGAGAAGCAGAGAAAAAAGGTGATCCTTTGTAATGGGCTGGCTCACTTCTTATACCAGGACTTTAATATAAAAACTCCTCTCAGATCAAAGTTAATTAATATGGCTAATAGATGTATCCAAAGTTACTTCTAGATGGAAAAGAATTTCTAACACTTATGGGAGCTGCCCTACAGCAGAGCCTTCTCATGTGCTTTCCTGGAATGGAATGCTTTTGCTCTTTTACCTTCCACCATATTTGAATCAACCTAATATACAATGCAGATTTTACATATCTAGTACATTCACATTAGAATGCAAGCCCCAGAAAAGCAAGGATTTCTTCTTGTTTTGTGCACTGGGCTCGAACATACAACTATATCTGATATAGATTAGTTGCTCAGTGTATGTTGTGAATTAAATGATAAAATTAAGAATATGAGAATTAAGGTCATACTGTTTCAGTCTGAACTCTGAGTCCTCTGATTATGAAGTAGCCTTAGGTAAGTTTGTAGCTTCTTTTTGCTTCAAATCCCTTAATATGTAAAATTGAAATTAAAGGAAAATCTACAATGTAATTACTTTATGAGAAAATGCATAGAATTCTTGCTTTGCAAGAATTAAATCTTCATTAAATTTATTTGTTATGATTTCATGAAACACTCAGACATGCACACATGCATATATATATATATATATATATATATATACACACACACACACACACACACACACACAGACATATATATTTTGCACCATCTCCTGTTTCTTTACTGACTCCAATCAGCCTTATGTTATTCTTCTTTACACTATCTAGCAGCTGCTGGATTGATTCCTCATGGTCCCTTGCTATTTTTCATAAATTATCCCTTTTCTGTTCACTGGCTGCAATCCTATCTTCTGTTTTTGATATTAGGTCTCCACATTTATTCATCCTATTTTCCAAACTTTCATTGGAGGTTTTCATTGCCTGGTAATATGAAGCTATTTAACAGATTCCATTACTTTCACAATTGGAAATTCTATCATGTTTCTGATTTATTCTTTTCCAACTTAGATACTATCTGTTTTTATCTGAGAAATTATTTCTGATTTGCATTTTACTAGATCCTCTTTTGCTAGCTGTTCAGAGAGTCCTAATGTTTGAACTTCAGTTTGATCTATTCCCATTCTGGCTTCCCCTGTGGTGATGATCTTTGTGTTTGGGTCTTTGAATTTTTTCTCATTTCTATTTTTTGTTGTTGCTGCTGATGTTTTTGGTTTATTCCTTGGCCTGCTCATTGGGCAATGTTTAATGCAAGTCTCTTTCTTCTTAATATTTGGAACCCTTAGGAGGTAGCTACCTCCTGGGTTGTCCTCCTTGGATCTGTAATAGGCTTCCACACCATGGAAAGTACTTAAACACAGCAATCACTTCACCTTAGTTGACATAATACAATCAGGTATCATTAGCAGTATCATACACAGCACAGGAAATGACAAGATTCAGCAATTATTATTCTGATACCTTTAATCTTATGAGTTAGATGTGTGACCATATGCTAAAATTTAGAACTAACCAGAAATATGTTTACTATGTACAGGTCTTTCAATATAGCAGCATCACCCTTTGGGAATAAAGTATCATCAAGGAGTTGGGGATCTAGAGGTATAGAAGGAAAGGAAGAGATTAGAAATAGAGTTAAAGGATATATAAAGATGACACAAAGCCTCAAAAACTGATAGAGGCTAAAGGACAAGAGACCAAAAGGACAAATACAAAACAGAACAGATTAATAACAGTGTGAACTAACAACACCAAAAACTATATTTACCCTCCTATACTAGTACAGAAGAAAAAGAGAGTAGGGAAGACTGAAATGTATTAACTTCTTGGAACTGATACTGACTAGAGGACAAGAGAGGATAGAAAAACAAAAAAATAAGGCTACTCAGCAGCAATAGGCTAACAGGAGACTATTTCCCTCTCCTGTAAAACTAAGAGCAGTTGAGAGAAGGAAAAAAAAAAAAACAAATAATGGACAGACTCACCAAGTAGAGACTAGAGAAATGAAGAATGAAATAGAAGTCAGAAAAAAAGAAAAAAAAAGACAATAGCAGAAACACCAACAGTAAAACAAAGCCAAAAACACTAGCAAGAGAACCCGTCATGGTGCAGGTCTACTGTCTCCTATAGATAGTATGGGCAGTAGCATGTGGATTGGAGTTGACTAGTCACAGGGAGTCAGTTGTCATCCCCTGTCTAGCTGCTGGCTATAATGGCTGAGATGAGCTCAATGAACTCCTGCAGGCTTGAACTCTGCAAGAGTCCAGGGTCCTGTAGGTGAGACTGACTCCACAAACTCACCAATGGCTTCTTCAACTGTTCCAGTGAGTCAACAGAGCCTCTGCATTCTTCCAGTAAGTGGTTTCTCACTGCAGCAGACAGGGCAGTTTCATGCCGAAGGCCTCTGCCTAAATCCAGCACTGCTGGCTCACTTATTCAGTGTGCAAAGACAAGTAAATGGAGTCTCTGTGGCTGCTCCCCACATGCTACTCCCATGAGAGGTCAGGGCCCAAGCATCAGTGTGTAGAGAAGAAGATGGAGTCTCTGTGAGCTCTACTTTCCACGCTGGTCACGTGGAAGCTCAGGGCCTGAGCACTGTGAGGAAGGTGAGCCAGAGGCCTCCTCACACAGGAGCAGCCCAGCATATCCACTTGTGTGAACACATTAAACTTACCAGGGTCTTTGTCTCTATTTCAGACTCTATTTTCATTAAGATGCTAAATAGTTCTTAGATAAATAATACTCAATATATTAAGTTGTACTGATCATAAACCAAATACTGTTCAAATAACTGTTTATAGGTTGTAACATTATATTTCATATATGCTAAAACTATTGCTTACTTTTATTTTTCTGAGTTGTTTTATTTTATTCTTTGTTTTTGTTTTAAAATCTCCCCAGATTTTTGTCCTGCCAGTGAGTTCTACAAATGGAAAGGAGAGGAGCTAATCATGAAAATGTCCACTAGATGCTGCTAGTTGTCTAGTTTATAGATCCAAGCACGTGCATTTTTGAAAAGCTTGCTTCTCCCTTTTCTTCATCATTACATTTAAAACACAATATTTATTCCAATATTAACTTCAAGGAAAATTAGATTACATGAAAAGGTAAATTATTTAATATTCAAGTATTTGAAAAATTCCTTTTTACTTTTCAAACATTTTCTTTATATTCTAAAATATAACCATCCAAAGCTAGAATATAGTATTATTGATATAATGTTTAAGTGTACA
Source organism: Thryonomys swinderianus (assembly GCA_004025085.1). Classification (NCBI taxonomy): domain Eukaryota; kingdom Metazoa; phylum Chordata; class Mammalia; order Rodentia; family Thryonomyidae; genus Thryonomys; species Thryonomys swinderianus. The sequence continues at coordinate 10,013 of PVIC010011772.1, read as the reverse complement.
ACCTGCCTCCTTCTCTACCCTTATTAATTTTGATATTTTTGTATAAGCCTACAAATTATTCAGCTATAAACTGAGCACATTTTTTTAGTTGTTTTTTGAGACAAGGTCTCTGTTTATATTTCACACTGGCCCTAAACTCACTATGTAGCCTAAGATATCCTCGAACTCACAGCAGTCTTCCTGCCTCTGCCTCTCAAGCGCTGGAATTACAGATGTGAGCCACAATGCCCAGCATTGTGGTATGTGGTACTGGAGATAGAATGCAGGACCTTGCATTTTCCAGGCAGATTCCAGAACCACTGAGCTATACCCCAGCCACATTTGTTATGAAATTAAATAAATGAATAATTTTCAACCTTTAGTGCTTCCATTTCTTTCTTTGCTATACTGAGAAGGAATAGAACAAGACAGAAGGATTTGAGGAAGATATTTTTTTTGGTTATATCCACAGACTATCAAACTGGATAGGAAAAACTCTGGTAAAACAGTTGTAATTATTACTTCCATTATTCATGCAGAGTTTCTGTGTTCAGCTTCTTTTCTGTTGAAGAGTAATGATCTTCAGGAAAAGCATAGAAAGGTTTTTATATTATATCCATATCACTGAAGGACATGTCACAGAGGCCAATTGTCTAGAAAGCCAAATTGTCACAGAGGCCAAATGTCTAGAAGGCCTGGAAAGGTGCCCATTAACTGTTGTAGCAACAACACTATACAAGATCACATGATGAAGGCATAATTTTATCTATGAGAATGATTTATAACAATTTTTAAATTTTCACTTACCCATGCCAGGTGATGTAAAATGTACCAAAGGCTCTTACTTGGAAGTTAAGAGTTTTGTGGAAAAAGTTGAGGTCAGACAACATGCATAAGTTAGCCAAGTCATGTATCTTTACATCAGTGATAACCATCCATGGCGACACTTCCTCTGGACCCTAAAAGTTTCTCAAAATTGTAAGAATAAGGATGGTAGTCCTTAAAGACAGACCAAAAAATGGATTTTTCCCCACTGCTTATAGTTTTTAATAAAGATTAGGATTATTTTCCCCCAAAACCAAGTGCATAAATTACTCAGTAGAATATGTATTTTCTGAAATGCAAGTGCCTGTACCATTTATTCCTTGAAAATGTGAAACTATATTCTTATTTTAAATTTAGAGTTATTTCATTGAAGTTTCAGTTTTTGCTTATTTTTGCCTGTAATAACACCCAGTATAATTGCTTAATAGATAATACCATGGTCTGGAGAGATGACTAAATAATGCTGTTGAAAATGCATAGCTATAAAGTGAAAAAGCTCCATGTTTAGATCCTGCGAGAATGTGGTAATTGTAAATAAAGCTCTTCTTCTGAGATGGGAGAACTTTACATCATTGTCAAGATCTTGCACATTTTCAAAAATCATTGGTGGGCTGGAGATTTAGCTCAGTGGTTCTGGTGCCTGCCTAGTAAATGCAAGTTCCCTGGTTCCATCCCTGGTAACCACATATGACAATACGGGGCATGATGGCCACGCCCACTGGCAATCAGTACCTCATACCACAAACGCCCATCCTGGTGGCTCAAGCCTGTAATCCCAGCACTTGGGAGGCAGAAGCAGGAGGACTGCTGAATTTGAGGCTTTCCTGAGCTACATAGTGAGCTCAGGGCCAGCCTGAACTATAAAGCTAGACCCTGTCTAAACAAACAAATAAACAAACAAAAAAACATTGTTGTGTTCTAGTGGCAGTATGCCCAAAATTAGCTTTTCCTACCCTGATAACAAGGTATTAAGTAAAAAAAAAAATTAAAATTGGTGAATATTAAAGCACAGTCCCTAGCAGCAGCCCAGTTAACTGAGAATGAAACAAGAGCTTTCTCTGGAAATGCAGAATCACAGCAGACTTCTCAGCACAAGCCGTAAGACCAAAAGAGCTGTGAATGAAGTATTTCAAGCCCTAAGGGAAAAAAAGTACAACCCAGATTAATTTAACCAACAAATTATTCTTCAAGATAGATGTTGTATCATCTACACTCCTGAAGTGCTTCAAAGCAACTGAAAGAGATGAAGTTCTCCCAAATTAATTTATGGAAGCCAATATCAGCCTGAAACCAAAACCAGAGATCCAACTCACAAAGAAAACTACCAATCTCCTTAATGAATGGACATGCAAAAATCTGCAGCAAGAGGTTAGCAAATAGAATGCAGCACATCGTCAAAAAGTCATGCATGATGGTCAAGTAGGTTTGATCTCAGAGATACAAGGATGGGGCAACACACATATGTCAATTTCACACTGGTCCATAGACAATTTTATAAAAATGAGAAAGAATAGAAAGCTTTCTAAGATCTGAAATAGGACAAAGATAATCATTTTCCCTACTTTTACTTAGTGAGTTCTGAAAATTCTAGGTAGAGCCATCAGGCAAAAGAGAGAAGTAATAGGCCCAGGCATTGGAAAAACATGTGACACTTCAGTGAGGAGGCTGTGAGCTTGGGAGGTGATGAGAACTCTGAACTTTTCATTCCATTTTGCTCTATATCAAACCTTCTCTAAAAAGGACAGCTTAAGTTTTGAATAAATTGAATGTTTAATGAGTTTTCTTGGGAAAGAAAGAGGCCAAGAGACAGCACATAAGAGTGCTGTCAATATCCAATCCTTCACAGAACTAACACTATTGTCTGGATCACGCTAGTGTTTATTCAACATTACAAAACATGAATTCAGTACTCACCAGTCACCGTGTAGTGGGGGCAGTGCACTGTACCTGGAGAGTGGACATTCAGAGAACAATAGAAATGTAGTATTGCTCATGAGAGGGAGGAATCAGCAATGCATGTATGGTCTCCACAGAGCAGGAAACACACAGGGGAGTTTATGAGCAACAAACTCCTATTCACCCTTCAAGGCTGAAGATTACAGACTATAGAACATATTTTGGTAAGTTTCCACCTTACCTCTGAAAATGGCTCATCATTTCCTCTACTCTGTATGTGCAGACCATACATGCATTGCTGATTTTTGTTTGTTTGTTTGTTTTGTGGTACTGGGGATTGAACCTGGGCCCTTGAACATCCATGGTTGGCACAGTACCACTTGAGCTAAATCCCCAGCCCCTGATTTTTCTTTATTATTGGTCTGTCAACTTTTCTGTCTTTGGAGTTCAGTCTTACTGAGGTGTATGTACACATGAATTTTTCCACTTCTGGGAGAAAAGATTTGTTGCTGGGTTGTATTTTACTATAGTTTCTAGTGAGTCTTTGTATATCTATGTCCCCGTTATATATCCTCTTTCTCTTCTTTTTTTGCTCCTGCTTTTATTTTATGCAAGCTTTCTCTGTTTCTTAACCTATTTAAGGATTTGTCAATTTTGTTTATCCTTCTAAAGAACTCGATCTTTATTTTGCTGATTTTTGCCATTGTTCTCAATCTCTGCTCTTCATTACTCATTTCCTCCAAGCTTTTCTAAGTATGATCTGTAATTATTCTAATTCCATGAAGAGAAGTTATAGGTCATTTAAGGTCTTATTTCTTTTTTTTTTAATTTGAACCTTACTTGTATATTCACATCATGATCACACACAATACTGAGAATATACATAAGCATATGACACAATCCAATTCTCATTTTTCCCATTCTCCCACCCACCCTACCATGCCCTGCCACTTATATACATAAGCTTTGTTTGCCATCTCATCAGACTAAGATTCTTACACTTGCTATTTTTCTTTTATTTTTGCTTTTGTCTTCCTTTTCAGCTCAGTAAGACTGTGTTGTACTTAGAACTTCACCATCAGTAGCTTCTGTAGTAGCTTGATGGACTTTTGGGGGGTGCCATGTGAAGCCCAATCTTCACCTGAGGAAATCCCTTCCCATGTCTGGTGGCTAATGTTGGCAGCATCCTAACACAACTGTTCACTCATATTCTGTCGGTGATCAAGAACTATTTGTTCTCTCTCTCCTTTTCAATTTAACCTATCCATGGGATAGTATACTATATTTTCCTGAAAATGACACATTCACAGCTGTGAATTGAAAAGGACTCAAGGAACCAGAGGTGGGATCATTGGATTATTCTCTTTGCTTTCACCCTTCAAGAAATGTTAGCTGAAGTATGTTGATGTTAACTGATCATCCCTTCTAATCATGTTCACCTTTGTTATTCTTACTTTAAAAAAGAGCTTTTTGATTAGGCACACTAGAAGTTAGTCTATTTTTTTAAATAAACAGCTGCCTAGTTACTTTTTAAAAATAAATTGGCCACAATTTTGTCTTTTGCCAAAGGAGAACTGAAAAATAGCCTAATTAAAAACCTGACTGGATATGATGTTAAATATGGAACAGAATTTACAGTCCACAGTAGTGCTAAGAGAAAAGAATAAACTCTTGCAGCCTTCTTTTCAGACTGTATTGTATGCTTTCTTCCTTTTGTGTTTGTATTCTTAGTCAAATAGATTATTTTAAAGATGGTTGTAGTCAAATCTTTTATTATTCAAATAAATCAAACAGTCCACCAGCTCTTAACTAATAGCCATGATTTCCAGACTCAGGGGAGAGAGAGGAGCTCAGAGAACTACCCACAGACATGTATCTGAATGCATCCAGTTGTAAATGCATCCTCACAGTGTACTATGAGAACTGAGTCAATTAACAAGTCTTTGCTTACGTTCCAGGATGACCACCACATGTTGCACAACCTGAAGTAAGACGTGGTGGCTCACACCTGGAATCCCAAGGCTCTGGAGACCTAGGGAGGAGGGTCACAAGGTGTAGTCCAGCCCAGACCACCTAAAAACTTAGCAACACCATGTCTGAAAATAAGAAAAGAGCTAGGGGGTGAATCACATTGTAAAAGCCTTGGGTTTGATTACCAGAACCACAAGAAAGAAACCTTGGACTGACACTGAAACTATAGCCTACTGAAGATGGGGTAGAAATTCAGAGCCCAAACATGGTTATAGCTGGTAGAATGGGTGCTAAAACAAAAATATTTGCATTTTCTGTGAGACTTAAACACAGTCTACGAACTCATAACAAAATAGTCAAAATATCTAAGAGGTTAGTTAATGTAATTTTTATTAATTGTATATCTTAATGTAATTTAAAAATATTTCTTTATACACTGATAGAAAAAGATATGAGAACATCAGTTTCGACAGAGTATGCAACATAGATGCCTTGTTATAGGTCTGGGAGTCCTAAGGACTCCTTATCAGGTCCCTGGTATCACAAACAAAGAACTAGACCGGATGCACTGAAAACAGAAAGAAAGCGTACCCTCTGCAGGGTGAAAGTGGTCCAGGGGGTCTTTAATTGGATTGACCTGTAATTTCTGCAAATGAGCCATTGGGACATTAATCCTATCAGAAACCCACAGAGGTGAACTGTCCCACTGAAAATTTTGCTTCACCTCTCACCAGAGGAAAATGAAAGATCAGGACATGTCTTTTGATTGGCTGCATGCACCACAATGAAGGATTGTGAATAGCATCTTTTTTAATTGAATTTTTTATTGGTACCTTTTATATACACATTGTGATCACACTCAGTATTAAGAATTTGTACCAGTAAATGACGAGTTAAATCTCATTTTTCCCATTCTGCTACCCATCTTACAACCCCCCACCCCATATAATATATATATATATATATATATATATATATATATATATATATATTATATATGCTGTTTCTTTTTTAACATCGTATGTTTTCTTTCTCCTTGTTACTTACCCCTACCCTTTTTCCTTTGAATATTTTCCATTTCACGATATCCATTATATATTCTAGATCTCATTTACATCTTCAGATTCTCATACCACAGAAAGGATATGGTATTTACACATCTGTGACCTATTTATTTCACTTATGAGTATGTTCTCAAGGTATGTCCATTCGAGTATAAATGGATCAAACATCACTCTTTATGGCAGAGTAGCATTCCATTTTATTAAAAAAAATGTCTTCTTTATCCAGTTTCCAGTTGATGGACATTTGAGTTGTTTCCAATATTTAGTTATCACAAACTGAGCTTCTCTGAATATGTGTGCACATATGCCTCTATGATATGAATCTTTTAATTCTTTTGTGTATATTCCTCGCAGAGGAGTAGCAGGGTTGAATGCAACCTTTAATGCTAATTTTTATGGAATCCCTACGCTGATCTCCACAGTAATTGCACAAGTCTATATTCCCATCAACAGTGGAGAAGGGTGCATTACTCCCCACAGCCTCACCATTCATTTGTAGCTGGTTTATTTCAAAATAGCAGCCATTCTTTGAGGAGTGAAATAATATCTCCATGTTGTTTTCACTTGCATCTCTCAAATGACCACTGATGTAGAACATTTCTTCATATGCTTCTTGGCTACTTTTACTTCTTCCTTTGAAAAGTGTCTATTCATTTCAGATGCCCATTTCTGAATTGGATTTTTAAATTTGGGGGGCTGATTTCTTAAACTCTATATATTATAGCTAGTGGCCCTTTGTTTGAAAAACAGCTGGCAATGATTTTTTTTCCCATATTGTTGGTTTTCTTTTCACTCTGCCCCTGATTTCTTTTGCTGTGCAGAAACTTTTTAATAGGCTGAGGTCGCATTTGTTGATTTCTTCTGCTGATTCTCATGCTATAGAAGTCCTTCATAAAGTCCTTCCCTAATCCAATGTCTCCAAAAGTTCTATATAACTTGTTTTGCAGCAGGTTTAGAGTTTCTGTTTTAATGTTTAGGCCTCTAATCCATTTTGATTTTAATTTAGTGCATGGTGAAAGAGGTAGTTTAGCTTTAGTTTTGGGCAGGTTACAGCCCATTTTTCCAGCACCATTTGTTAAAGAAGCTGTATTTCCTCCATTGAAGATATTTGGTTTCTTTGTTAAAGAGAAGTTGGCTTAGTGTATCTGGAGTTGTTTCTAATCTATTCCACTGCTCCACAGGTCTGTTACTTTGCCAGTGCTGTGCAGTTTTTACCACAGTGGCTTTGTAGTATAGTATCAAGTTGGGAATCATAATAACCTCCACCACATCCTTGTTCCTTAGATTCCTTTTGCTTTTCTAGGTCTTTTGTAATTCCAGATGAATTTTTGGATTATTTTTTCTAGAGCTGTGAAATATGGTGTTGGGATTTCAACTGGAATTGCACTAAATCTGTACAGTAGTTGTGGGAGTATAGCCATTTTGACCATGTTAGTTTTTCCTACCAATGAACAAGGGGAGGGATGTCTTCTCATTTTCTGATATCCTGTTCAGTCTCCTTTTTTGTGGTGCTGTAGTTTTCAGAGTAGGAGTCTTTCACCTTCTTTGTTAGATTGATTCCTACAAATTTCTTTGTTTTCTTTCCTTTTCTTTTTTTTTTTTGGATGCCATTGTGAAAGAGCTTGACTCCCCAATTTCTCTCTCAGTGAGATTGCGGCTTGTGTATATAAAGGCTATTGATTTTTAGTATATGTGCTGCTGAAGCGAGCACAAGGCTATTGATTTTTGAGCAGTGATCTTATAACCAGCTATGCTGCTAAATTTTTTTAAGTCTAGTCTTTTGGTTGAGTTTTTAGGATTCTCTATGGAGAGTATCATGACATGAGCAAGTAATGACAGTTTAACTTTCTCCTTTTCTATCTTTATTCCTTTCATTTCTTTTTCTTATCTAAATGCTGTGACTAATGTTTCCAGCACTGCACTGAGCAGGAGTACTAATAGTAGACATCCTTGTCTTGTTCCTGATCTCAGTGTGAAAGGTTTCAGTTTTTTGACCACTTACAATAATGCTGGCTGTTGGTTTCTCATAAATCTTTTATTAGGGTGAGATAAACTATCTATTCCAACTTCCTTTAGCATTTTAACCATGAATGGGTGTGGATTTTGTCAAATGCTTTTTCTGCATCTACTGCGATGACCAAATGGTTTTTGTCTTTGAGTCTGTTAATATAGTGTATTACATTTATTAATTTATGTATGATCAACCATCCTTGCATCCATGGGATAAATCCAACTTGGTCAGGGTGTATGATCTTCTTGATGATTTTCTGTATTCTACTTGCAGTATCTTATTGAGGATCTTTGCATCAATGTTTATTAGAGGGATTGTCCTATAGTTCTTTTTTGATTGGGTCTTGCTCTTCTTTAGGAATCAGTGTAATGGTTACTTCCAGGAATCAATTTGGGAGTACTGGTTCCCTGTCAATTTTATTAAAGAGCTTGAGAAGTAGTGGCATTAACTCTTCTTTAAAAGTTTTGTAGAATTCAGCAGTGAAGCCATCAGGACCAGGGCTTTTGTTGGTAGGTTTTTAATTACATTTTCAATTTCATAGATTGATATAGGTTTGTTTAACATTTTCACATCCTCTTCATTCAGCTTTAGAATTTCATGTGTCTAAGAATCCATCGATTTCTTATGCATTTTCCATCATTTTGGAGTACAAATTTTCAAAGTAGGTGTTTATTATCCTCTGGACTTCCACTGGATCTGTGGTGATTTCCCCATTTTCATTCCCAATAGCATGGATTTGAGCCTTTTCCTTCCTTTGTTTGATAAGATTGGCTAAGGGTCTGTCAATTTTGTTTATCCTTTCAGAACCAACTCTTTGATTCATTGATTCTTTGTATCATTCTCTTTGTCTTCATTGCATTAATTTCTGCTCTGATACTTATAATTTCCTCCCTAGTGTGAGCTATGGGTTTGTCTTGCTCCTCTTTTTCTAGTAGCTTGAGGTTCAGTATTAGGTTGTTTATTTGAACTTGTTCTTTTTTCCTGGGGTAGGCATTCACTGCTATGAATTTCCCTTGTAGAACTGCTTTCCTTGTGGCCCACTAATTCTTGTATGTTGTACTGGGGTTATCATTTAATTGTAAAAACTGTTTAATTTCTTTTATGACCCATTGGTTGGTCAGCAGGATGTTATTCAATTTCTGTTTGTGAGGATCTTGGAATTTCTCTTCCTACTGATTACCAGTTTCAAGGCACTATGATCTGACAATATATAGGGTATAACTTCAATTCCTTTGCATTTACTTAAACATTTTTTATGAACTAGCATGAGGTCTATTTTGGAGAATGACCCATGAGCAGCTGAGAAGAATGTATATTCTGATTTTGTGGAGTGAAATACTCTGTAGGCACCTATTAAATCCATGTGTTGAAGAGTTTGGTTTAGCCCAAGTATTTCCATATTGATTTTTTTTTTTGCCCAGTTGATCTGTCTGTTTGTGACAGTGGGATATTGAAATCCCCTAGTACTATTGTATTAATGCTTCATTGGCTTTTCATATCAATTAATATTTTTGTTTTATATAATTGGTGCATTAGAATTTGATGCTTACTATTTATGATTGTTATTTCTTTCTCTTGGGTTGTTCCCTGTGTACAAGAATATAATGACCTTCCTTATCTCTTTTAATCAGCTTTGGTTTGAAATCTATTTTATCTGCACATAGGATACCTACTCCTGCTTTTTTGCAGTTTCCTGTTGCATGCAGAATTGTTTTCCATTTCTTTACTTTCAGTCTATGGTTTCTTTCTGAATTAGGTGTGTTTCTCGAATGCAGCAAACCATAGGATCTTCCCTCTTGATCCATTCTGACATTCTGTGTCTTTTAATTGGCACAGCGAATTCACTGACATTAATGGTTATGACTGATATGGACAGACTTAGAGCTGTCATGTTTTCCTGTTCTTGGCTCTTTTATTCTTTGCTTTTGCCCTTTCCCGTGCAGTTTCTTGTCTGGACCAATAGGTTCACTCTGTTGGGCCTCATGGGTATGTAACTTTCATTATTTTTTTCCAAAATATTCCTTAGAATATTTTGGAGTGCAGGTTTTGTATATGTGAAGTTTTTTGGGTGTTCTTTGTCATGGGAGTATCTTATTTCCCCATTGATTTTGAAAGATAGTTTTTCAGGATACATCAGTCTAGGTTAGACATTTTTTTTTCCTGCAATGCTTTAAACACTTCACTCCAGGCTCTCTTTGCAGTGAATGTTTGGGTTTAAAAGTCTGCTATGATCCTGATGGACTTCCCTTTGTATGTGCTTTTTTTTT
>PVIC010011771.1:0-40945 GCA_004025085.1 Thryonomys swinderianus | reverse complement strand
CAGCTATGCAAATAACAACAAAGTCATCAAGCTAGTAATTTCCCTTGACCATTTCTTTGTTCTGCATGTTGTAACATACATATTATATACAAGTCCTCATTTAGCCTCATTTTACAGTACACCTTGTTTATACAGTACTGTAATTTCATTAAATTCATTTAATGATCTAGTAATAATAATGGGACTTAGTCACTAAACAAGGAATGCCAATGCCTGTATCATCATAAGGGATATATATTTATTTTAACTGTTTTTTGTTTGTTTGTTTTTTTGAGACAGGGTCTCACTTTGTAGTTCAGGCTGACCCTGAGCTCACTATGTAGCCCAGACAAGCCTCAAATTCAGCAATCCTCCTGCCTCTGCCTCCCAAGTGCTGGGATTACAGGCATGAGCCACCATGCCCGCCACTATGGTATGTGACACTGATTTCTGGTAGGCATGAGTCACCACGCCTGGCATTGTTGTACGTGGTTTCTAATCTAATCAGGGACCTTGCACTTGCTAGGCAGGTGGCCAAAACCACTGAGCTAAATCTCTGGCCCTTAACCATTTTTTTAATGGAAAATTTCAGACACATACAAAGCTTCAGCGTCAAGTACCTGATCACCCAGCTTCAATAGTGAATAACTTGTAGCTGGTCCTGTTTCATCTGATGTCCCCTTCAACTGGCACATGCCTGCTCTACTCCAGTAATAACATGGGACAAATTCTAGATATGATCATTTTACTCTTAAATACTTCAGTATGTCTATGAACTTCATTGCCATTCTTGCTCTTATTTTACAGATGAAATAACAGGATCAGAGAACATAAAGTAAGATGCCCAAAACCACAGAGTAATAAAGCAGTTCAAAGCAGGATTAGTTCCGTTACCATCTGTGTCTCAGTTCCTACTCCTTAATTTCTCTTCCCTGGCTTGTGTGGCTAGGAAAGCAAGGGTCATATATGGGTGTTTCAGGGATCTGTCTTTCAGTTAAGGTGAAGAACATTCATGTGCACTGAATAAGGAAAAACCATGAACTTCAACTTTTATAGCTTGTCACTTCTAATGTTAGGACCGTGGGGTTCAGATCTCTAAAACTCTCCTGGTTTGCCTTTGATCACAGCTCGCCTTTGTTAGGGTGGGAAAACTTAGTGCCCTTATTCTGTACATATAATTTTGGTATAAGTACATCCATAGTAGGTTTCTATATATTTTTAAAATTATAGCTAATTTCCTAATTTTAATGATTCCTGTTAAGATCAAGAGCTCCCCCAGGTAGGTACCACTCAGAGACATGCAGGTGTGGACCATGTGTGACTGGCTTGATGTTTCTTCAGACTTGGGATAACTTCACACAGTGCCTGAGATATATTAGATTCTCTGTAAAAACTTGTCCATTAAATGCACTTTGTTTCTAAGAAGAAGTTTTGATAATTAATGTGGGACCATCCTATCTGAAATTGTACATGTTATATAGACATTGTGCAGGATTTCAAATCTCATCAGGTTGAAAAGACATTTCCTAAAATCTTGACTAATAGGTAAAGCCATCGGGCAGCAACCTTTTGGGCAGCAGTGGTGATGGTGATAGGAATTTGAAGAAGAGAGAGTACCCTCGAATATGGATGTGATTGAGTTCCCATCCTTCTCCAGAGGACAAGGTCTCTCATCCATACAGTTGTTTGTGTATATCTAAACCCAGCATTACAAAGTGTGCACACATTGTGACATGCAACTGTTATAAGACAGAAGGCCCAGTGGAGGCAGTGATGGACTCTTGTAAGCACTCTGGGATGCTGAAGCAGGAGGGTTCCAAGTTTGAACCCAGCCCGGGCAACTTAGCAGAATTATGTGCCAGAATAGAAAAGAGATGGGGATGTAGCTCAGCTGTAAAGGGTGCCTGGAATTGATGCCTAAGACTGCAGAAAAATAGGCAATAGACAGACAGATAGTAGCAGTGTCTACCCAAGTCCATTACTGTTCTCATTTTATATCCTCACATCAGCACATTGTTCTAGAACTCAGTAGTGAATTCATTTCTGAGGCAATGATGATTCTAGTCTACTAGCAAAGATTCATTCCTGTAAGGTACTCATAGACTAGCTTTTTTTTTTTTTTTTTTTTTTTTTTGAGACAGGGTCTTGCTTTGTAGTTCAGGCTGGCCCTGAGCTCACTATGTAGCCCAGGCAAGCCTCGAACTCAGCAATCCACCTGTCTCTGCCTCCCAAATGCTGGGATTACAGGTGTGAACCACCATGCCCGGCACTGTGGTATGTGGTGTTGATTGCTGGTGGGCGTGAGTCCCCATGCCCAGCATTCTATGTGGTCACTGGGATCGAACTGAGGACCTTGCACTTGCGAGGCAGGTGCTGGAACCACTGAGCTAAATCTCCGGCCCATAGACTAGCTTTTTCTAATAGGTGACTCCTCACTTGATTTGGATTTTTAAATAACCAGTTTCTAAATTCAGGCTCCTCTAGTTTCAGAACGCTCATCCAAGTACTCAAACTTTCTTTTCAATTTTTTGGTCTAGGATTTTGTCTTAATGCAAACTAAGAGCTTTTCTGTATGATTTCTTTTTGTCCAGCTCTGGATACTCTGCTAGAAGTACCTCTTACTCTGATTTTTGTTCTGCACAAACCACCACATTTTTGAATACATATCAAGATTTATTCAACAATCCATAGTCAGATACATACTGATTATAACTGCCCCAGTTAGATGTAGCAGAGGCTTATTTGACCACAAGAAAGAAAATGGGTCAGGTCATTCTTGTCTGCTTTTGAAGATAAATGATATAAAAAATACATATCATTTTACCAACTTGAACAAATCCACACAGAGTAGGTTTGATTTTTCTGTTAGTTCAGAGTACTCAGTTTAAGCTTGAATGACAGGTGGAATTTCTCTTGTTGGGTCTTTATTTTTAAACTGAACTGGTTTGGTGAGATTTTTTATTTCATTTCTCATAAATCTTGCAGGTTTTTATGAGCTTGTAAAGAAATATTTAGGTTGCTGTCTAGGTGAGCTATCTGACTCATTGGTCTAGTCTTAGAGGTGACTCTGGTGGAAATGAGCCCCAGACTCAATTGGTTGGTAATAAACCACTTGGACATCAAAATATCTTGACAAGGCTTTTTGCTTTCACAAAAAGGCACAAGCTTGAGGTAGCAGGCCCACAGGACAAAGAGAGTTGCCTATTTTATCCCTAATGCAGGAAAAGCAGCTGACCTCTTTCTCATTGGCTGGTTTGGAGGTTCACAGTCTATTCTGATTGGCTGACTCAGATGGTGCAAGGGGAATTGGAAGGGTCGCTGAGGAGATGGGAGAGCTGAGTGGAGGGGGACACGGAGAATAGAAAATCCTTGGCCTGTGATACGCTATCTTTTGTTTGTAGCTGTGTTCCCAGGATTGGAACTAAGCAGGCATTTTCTGTAACTTGGTGTGTTCAGGAAAAGGCTATCTAGGATGGGCTAGAGTCCAAGATGAGCTCACTTCTGTTTGATAGAAAAGACAGAACTTACTATTTCCCATGGACAGGCAAAAAAATCAATTTATCTTGGTCTAGTCTTTCTTAATTTTCTTAGGTTATTTTCAGGATTTGGCAGAAAATTTCTATAATAGGTTGAAACTTTCTATATACACAAAATGTCCAGAGGAAATGAGATCAATTCTTGAAGCTTTCTGAGGGGAGAGAGAAATGGGCAGCAAATGAGAATTCTCTGTGTGCCTGGCCCTGACTCTTGCTGGCATAGAGTCCTCTCTATGCCAGTTCCTATACTACCTGCTGTGCAGGGAGGCCAGCTCCTTGAGTGGCCTTCCTCAGTGGCAACACAGGCTGCAGGGAGAAGAAGTGAACGCCAGTCTTGGGTTCTGCTGGCATGAATGAGGTGATTGGTGTGCAGTGTGGGACCAATAGCATCATACTCGGTGGGAAAGAAAGGGAACAAGAGGGCTTAGACTTACCAAGGGGGTGAATATGTCATTGCTGTGTTGATAGGAGACATTTAACTTTAGCCTTATTTGATGAAATAAGAAGCCAGCCAAGATAGATTTAGTGATAGAATTTGATTCAGTTTTAAATGAGGGGCTAAATATGGGATGCCAGTGGAATATTCAGATAGTAGTTTGATGTTTCCAAGAATAAAATTTAGTCACATGTGGTGGCACATACCTATAACCCCCGCACCCTAGGAGGCTGAGGCAGGAGGAACACAAGTTTGAGCCCAGCCTGAGAAATTTGGGGATTTAGAGAACCTGTCTCAAAATTAAAGGTTTGGTGATATGTTCAGTGTGAAGATCCTGGGTTCCATCTTTAGTAACTAACTAACTGACTGACTAACTAACTAACTAACTAAATGAATGAACAGATGTAGCCTGAATATATGTATCTCAGAGTCAAGAGCATAGAAAGTGAATTGAAGCCATTGAGTGGGTAAGTAGGAAGTGGAAAAACAAACAAAACGAAAGAGGAGAATTTGAAAACCCCCGAGGAAGAAGAGGAGAAGTGCTACTAGAAAGTTAGGAGAAGGAATCAGGAAGGTTTGCTATCAGAGAAGCATGGGTGCAGAGCATTTCCCAAAAGCAGTGGCAGTTACACTGTGTCATGGGGTGCAGAGGAACCAAGAGATGTGGACTTGAAGGTGCCGAGAAAGTCCCCAGTGACTGCAGTCGCACTTGGGGTGGATTGCTAGGGCAAAGCCCGACTGCACTGCAGGGAAAGGTGAGCAGGGGACCAGGGGTGAGAGCAGTGCCTGTCACCAGCTGTTCAACAGGGCCTTGTCATTGTAATCTGTCAATAAACCAGAACAGATTTAAAGCTCAAACTCCCAGCAGCAGCTCCACCCAGCGGTGTCTCAGCACACATTTGATGGCTGCTCCTCCCAAAGTCCCATCAATCTCAAATTTAGGATCTGTGGCTGGACCACAAATGTTTATCTTGCCCTTGACAGACCAGAGGTGTCGGATTTCTGTGAGACAGAAAGGATTGGCTTGATCTTTTGGAAGTATTCTCAAAAGAATTTAGAAAATAGTCTCAAGACCAGAGCTTTTAGGAGAACAGGTGTGCAAGAATAATTGAGATGGTGGAGTCACTAATTCCAGGAGAGCCAGAGCTGGGTCAGGCCCAGGAGAGCACAGATGGGATTTCCCCCGAGTGGCAGTGGAGACCACCTTGCATTTTATATAACCTGTGTTTTCAATAAACCTTTGTTGCCAATTCCTGGCACTTTGTCCTTCTGATCAAATCTAAGCCAATGAGCCAAGAATGGTTTTCACATTTATAAAAGGTTGTTAAAAAAAACCAAAACAAATATTAGAGATAGTGTTATATAAACTGCAATTTTTTTTTTTGAGACAGGGTCTCACTTTGTAGTTCAGGCTGGCCCTGAGCTCACTATGTAGCACAGGCAAACTTCGGACCAGCAATCCTCCTGTCTCTGCCTCCCGAGTGCTGGGATTACAGGTGTGAGCCACCACACCCGGCTATAAACTGCAGTTTTAACACACTTTTAGTGAATTATGTCCGGTTTGGGGGATGGAGTGTCAGCAAGGACCCCAAGACTCACCAGCAAGCAAAGTTCCCAAGGAGTGTTGGTATCTTTCCCAGCTATACCTCTGTCAATGCAACATGCAGGGCTCTGCATTTAGCTACTTGCTGGCTGTGAGGGATGCAGTGTCCTCAGGGTTCACATTATAATAGATAACCAATTCTTGGATGTTTGCCAGAGGATGAAGAATGAGTGAATAGCTCCTGACAAGTCAATTTAGGAAACCAGCGCACTTGTATTGCTTTCATATTTCCAGAAAGGATTGAGTGACATCGGGCCCAGAAAACATGATGAGATACCCTGAAAAATGAATGCTGGACTAATTAGTACTCTTTGAAATTAAAATAGTGTAGAAAACTCCACATAAGTTGATAAGTAGACTAGATATGGTGAAAAAAATTTAATAATGTGAAATCTGTTGTAGTAGATCTCTCAGAACTCAATGCAGGAAGACATTAACATTGAGGTGAACCTCACAGAGAGAGCTGGGCTACTCTTTGATTCAGTGAGTGCTACGGATGCTTTTGTTCTAGGAGGGCTTGTGGTTTAGGGAGAAGCCGACCAATAAAGCACAACCAAATGACTGTCACTGGGATGGAGGGAATTTTCTATGAAGGACAAATGCAGGAAGTTATAATACTAATGAGATGACATCATACAATTTTAGTGCACCACAAACTGTTCTAGGGCAAAGCTGAATGAAGTAGCCCATTTGAATTTCACATGGCCCTGAGCACCCCAGAGGGGAGATTGAGGTCAGGGAAGGCACTGAGGTTTTCCCTCAAAGGACAGGCAAATACCTGGGCCAGGGACAGAGGACTTCATTTCTCATGGCACTGTGGGTGGCACAGATGTCAGGGGCTCTACCCATGGCTGCACATGAGGCAGGCCATGTTACAGCTGAGGGACGCTAGCTCAGGGAGCCTCCAGCTTGTGTGATGGATACAGTTGCCCCCAGCTCGCTCCTCCAGAGGGACCATGAGGTTGTGAGCAGAGCTGCTCCTGCTCCAGAGTGGACATGGCCTCCAAGGATGTTTTCTATATAAATATTCTCCAGAAGATAATCTGGAGCAGAGAGATTCCTGGAGAATCAGATCACAATAGAGAGGCCGAGTCTTATGTCAGGCCTCAGAGCTAAGTAACAGCACAGTCAGTTCCCAACAGTTTTCAAAGACCACACTTTGAACTTTGGGGGGCCAGCAATGGCTTTCTGGGGAAATATCATGAACCAAAAATGGTTTTGACATTTATAAAGGGTTGTAATAAAATCCCAATGTGTTATAGAGATTGTGTGACTCCTACAAAGATGAAAATATTTACAAAAACGTTTGTCAACTTGTGTTCTTAACCATGGCAGCTATTTACCTTGTGGAATGCTGAGTGCATATATGAGATCTAACGTAGTGTAGCTAAAACAGACATGAACTGAAGATCAAATCAACACTCGAAGGGCTAACAGGGCTTGGGTGTAAAGTGAAAGCAGCTTCCACAGAGAAGGAGAGTTTCCCTGCAGGGAGAAATACTTGACTTTATCTATTATTAGTTATTAATTAATTAACTTATTTATTTGTTGGTGACAGTCACCACCCACACTGTTGTGAACAGAGCCACCCCCGACTCACTGTGGGTAGTGGTGAATCTTCATGCTCTGCACTGAATGAATACAGGGTCCTCTGAGAGCTGAAATGTGGCCACTTACCTACTGACATTCCCCTCAGACAAGAGTCCTCCTGGCTGCCTTTCTCTTCTTCAGCCAAACCCTCTGGCACTGGCACCAGACGGGTCACCAACAGGTGATGCTTGGTGCTCCATTGTCACCCAGGAGCCTGGCCAAGGCCAGAGCAGCCTCCCTGTTGACCACAGTCAGAGCAATGCTTTTAAAACTCAAGTCAGATGATATCAGTCTCCTGCCCTGATCCTCTGGTGGCTTTTCAACAAAACCCAAGCTCCTTCCTCAGCCTCATTTCTTATCCTTTCTGCCTTATTCCTGTTTCTCATGTTTTCATCTCTGTGGAGAGACTTTGCCTGACCAACCTCATTATCCTCGCACCTGCAATTCTGTTGCCCTGGCCCTGCCATTTTCTTCATGATGAACATTGTATTTGTTGGCTTATTTAATGTCTCTCCCAATCACTCACTAGAATGGAACACTCTTGAGGAAGGTCCTTTCCACTCTAATCTCTATCTGTGGGGAAGTGTTGGCAGCATAATGGGAATGTTGATGCATACTGTTCAATGAACACATTAAATATGAGCCTCTCATGTTTTCCTTTATGTTAAAGGAAACATAACCTTTATCTCCTGTGGTTGAATAAAATCTTAGGAGTGAAGTAGATAAGCTGATCCTATTTGTGAAAAAAGTTGGCAAGAACTAGCTGGCTTTTCTTGTTTAACACAAAAGGTTCCTGAAAGAAGTAGATATGGAGGAAGAGACATGTAGATGTATAGGCCAGGAGACGTGGGTGCCACTGATTAAATCCAGCCTTGTTTTCATGGCAGACACTTGTAATTGTCATCAAGTAGAGACTGGTTTCAGTCCATGGCTCTAACTTCCTTGATATGATGGCCAGATATCTGGTGGAGTGGACCTGACAGGACCCCCCGGGCCCCTGGTAACAACCTTGTGCTGGTGTGTGTGGTCAGAATTCTGGTTATTTTCCTTAGGCCTCCATGTAAGCACAATGTAGCCAGGAGAGAACGCCAAAATCTTACACTTTAGGTTAAGAACTTGTTTGTTGCAGCCAACAGATGACCTAAAATGTCAGCTAAAGGGAGTCCATACACCACATCACCTAGAGTAGCTGGTGTTTTATTAACAGTTCAGAGCATCACCCCTCAATGGTTAGTTGAGATTTTGCTTAAGTATTATTTGGCATAAGGTCATGAGAGAGGAGTCCTTTCATCTAAGACCACGACAAATGCCTCTTTTCTCTCATCAAAGTTGAGCAGTCACCCGTGTGACCAGCTGCAAGGGTCCCTGTTTGCTGTCCTTAAAGACTTCATGGGGGAGGAGATGAAGAGATCTCAGAGTGGTGCAGTTGCAGAAAGTGTTCAAGGTCCTGAGAGCACAAAAGGAAGGGGGAATAGATCATGAGCTTGGGGAGGACAGGGAGGGGGTCTGGATGCCACCCACTTCCCCACCCCTTTTTCATGTCACTGGAAACATCTGTGGACAGACCCTGCTACTCTTTTGTTTTGAGACAGGGTCTCGCTTTTGTAGTTCAGGCTGGCCCTGAGCTCACTATGTAGCCCAGGCTAGCCTTGAACTCACAGAAATCCTCCTGTTTCTGCCTCCCAAGTGCTGGGTTTAAACCACTACACCTGGGACTGTGGTGTATGTTACAAACTGCTGGGATTATGGGTGTGAACCACCATGCCCAGCATTGTGGTATGTGGTACTGGGGATCAAACTCAGGGCCTTGCACTTGCCAGGCAGATGCCAGAGCCACTGAGCTAAATCCCTGGCCTGACCCTGCTACTCTTACGATCCATCCGGAGTATGAAGAGTGCTAATCCTTTGCTGTTTTAGAAAGTGAAGCTGAATCTGTAGAGGGCTGGAAAGCAAATGTTTCAGCCCTTCTGGGAAATAGAGCCTTTGAAATCACGTAACTCTGTTGTAGTGTGAAAGCAGCCACTGACAAAACATAAATGATGGGGTGTGGCTGTGTTCCAGTAAGACTTCATCTATAAAACCAGGTAGCGATATGGACCTAGCCCATGGCCTTCTCTTGCTGATCTAATTTGGAGAACCGTACAGATGTGAGGGGGAGACGAGCAGGGCAGGGCTGCCAGTCATTTGTCATAATCCATGGGGTTGTGGATAAACCACTATCTGTTGATATAACTTGAAACATCTTTAGATAAACTTGACAGAATAACAGCAGAAAGTCCCTTTCTGCTTGGCCATCATGTGCTGGACCACAACGTATTGCTAATTTTTCCAAGTACAACCATCAGTTTGTACTCGGCTTTTACTCTCAGTGCGCCATGCTCCCTTCTATGAAGATGAGAAAATTGTGTTAGAACCTCAGAAGAGGGTATGATCTTTTCCTTCAAATAATGAATTTTAAAAATTAATTGTATTCCACATATACTCAAAGCACCTGGAGATTTAAGGAGGCCTAGATTTTGTGCACACAAACCAAGCCAGACCTAGTGATCTTCATCAAGCTAACAGATTTTGTAAGAAATTATAACTACAATTTTTAAAAACAAATCTAGATGGACTTACCTAATACTTAGACTTATCTAGTATTGCCGGGGATTTAGCTCAGTGGCATCACACCTGCCTTGCAAGCACAAGGTCTTAAATTCGATCCTTGGTTCCATGGGGGGGAAATAAAAGACCAGTCTAATACTAAGGATTATCTGACACTTTTCTATTATCTGTAGGTATATGACTGAACCAAGGAGGTTCAAGCTAAGGTGACTTCAGTGTTTCAAAACTTTATCTTTAATAATTTGAAGAGCAGTGAAGGTACTCTGTCACTTTTGAATGGAATGTGTTTAAAACACCGACTTCAGGCCCAGAGGGTTCATTCAGAGGAGATGCACAGCTCCAGTCAGGGCTCTTGAAACTTGGCCCATTCTGCCTGTCTCTAGATGACTGGCAAAGAAGCCAGGTAATTCAAACACGAGTGTAGCTTTCAGACACAGAGAGGTCGGGCAGGGTGCTTTTCTGGGCTGTGACATTAGATACCAGCAAACTCCACTCCCCAGCAGAGTGGTTTAGAGCTGTGACTCCAGTCAGCCTGGCACTTTCCAGGGGCTGGGGCACTGAGGGGGACTGAGTATAATTGATTGCTAGTCAGCTTCTCGTTGGGTTAGAGCTGGGTTAGAGGCATGGGAAGAGTTGCTGTTATGTGGTGTATTCAGTCAGCACACATCTACAGTGTCCACTAGGTGGCCACTCTGCTCAGCTCTGGGGAGGAGGAGGAGGTGCATTTGTGACTAAAACAGAATAGTTTTTACTTATGGAGCAAGTGGTGGAGAGGGGCTACAGCACATATGCAAACAGCAGTCACTTTTAGGGTGAGGAGCTGTTGTTGTCAGTGATGTGGTAAGGGAGAGGGACAACCTTATTGGTTTTGCCATGCACTCTGTGTGTAAATTCCTCATTCTTGACAGAGATGGCAATGACATTGGTGTATTTGAGGCAGAGGAGAGGGCCAGGGTGCATAGTGACTATTGGAACAGGTGGTGAAGCCAGGATTGGGTAGTTCCTTTGGGACTTGAAGGCTGTCCTTGGGAGTTTGGCTGCTTTTTTTTGTGAAGCGAGAAGAGGGTGAGTGGCTTTAAGCAGGGGAGACATGATCTGACTTATGCTTTAAAAAGACCTTTCTGGTTCTTTTGTGTGGAGTGACTGCTGGGAGCATCGTGGGGTGGAAGTGAGGACACCAGTTGGTGGCTAAGTGCTGTGATGGGTCAGAGGTGGTTGTGTTGTGGATGAGAGGCGCTGTGAAGGAGGTGAGGAGAGGTGAGGAGAGATGGAGGTAAATTTGAAGATAGTGGAGAAGGACAATAAGCTAAGTCCCGTGCTGCTTGACGTTGGTGCTACAGGCCCCTCTCCCCACAGTGCACTCTGCCCTACATAGGGCCACTCTATTTTGGGAGAACTTGAAAGCCCATTTTGCTCAGGAGATGCTGTGGGAATCACTGGTCCCATGCCTGAGTGATGTGGTGCTGACTGGTGAGGTGATGCATGTTGCAGGGCACAGTAGAGTGGATACCACACATCTGCTCAGGGGGACCAGGGCCCTGGAGGTCTGTGGCATTCCCTGAGGGTGAGAGGTCTGAGGCTTCTGCATCCTGGTGGCCTCTCCTTCCTGGGCCCACCCTCTGTGCAGAGGAAGAAGGAACTGTGGGGACAGTGACCCTGGTGGGATGCATTTGAGAGAGTGGGGACTTTGACAGCCAGTGTAGGCTCTGGGCCCTTGGGTGCAGTGGGACATCAGAGGAGTGCGGATCGGTGCATGAGGCTCTCTGTGACAGCAGGGCTGTGTTAGATGCTCCTGTGGGAACAGCAGGTCCAGTGTATGGAAACTTGTGACAAGGGCCACCTGACTCAGACCCCATCCCAGTGTAGCTGCTGCTTGTCAGGGAGGGTGATGGCTCAATGCTGGGTGCAGAGCCCACTACTCCTGAGCTGCTTTCCCATCCCTGTCTGCTGCTGTACAAACAGTTCCATCAGGGACCTGAGGGGCTGGGCCTTTGTTGCTGCCACTGACTGCCAGAGTCTGATGGGAAAAAACAATGGGGTATGAGATCAAGGGGTGTGGATGAAGAAGGAACAGAAGACAGAATAATGGGATCGGGAGGGCCTCTCAGTCTGTACTGAGCAGGACCCCTTGTTTATTCATTGTGCTATACTTATACAGATTTCAGGAACATCAGTGATGTCAGACGTGGCTAACAATTGTCTATAGTCACAGTTAGAGATCGGAAACAGAACTGCAGAATCGTCATGATAAAAAACATAGGTAGTGATTTAACCTTCACATTCTGCCTACAACTGGTTCTTTTAAAATGTAACTTCCCTGTCATCTACTTTCTGAAGGTTACTTTCCTTTGCCATTCCTAGTCTATTAGATCATTGAAACAAGCAGTGGAAAGACAAGAATATCTTTATCCTCAGTGCATCACAATAGAGTTTGTTGGTCAACTTAGTCACTAAGGAAAGGACAGCAAATTCTTAACTGAGGGGTCAATGGAGAGCGACCTTGGGCCAGATGTTGTTTATTTCTTTTTTTGAGACAGGGTCTCACTTTGTAGTTTAGGCTGGCCCTGAGCTCACTATGTAGCCCAGGCAAGCCTCAACTCAGCAATCCTCCTGCCTCTGCCTTCCGAGAGCTGGGATTACAGGTGTGAGCCACCACACCCGGCACTGTGGTGTGTGATATTGATTGCTGGTGGATGTGAGTCACCACGCCCAGCATTAGTATGTGGTCACCGGGATCGAACTCAGGACCTTTCGCTTGTGAGGTGGGCGCTGGAACCACTGAGCTAAATCTCCGGGATGTTGTTTATTTCTGACCTCCACTGCTAAGGCATTCTGAGGCAGCAACCCTGGCTGAGGTTGCAGCTTTTCTCAGGAGCTGGGCAGCACTATTTAAAGTACAGATCTCCCAACTTAAAATAGGGCAGCATCCAGTGCAGATCTCCAGGCCTAACAGTGGAGACCCTCAGACTGCTCCCCACAACTGACATCATGTGGCTTGAGACCAGAGGACACCAGGGAGTCTTGGGCAGAGATCAGGCAGTGTGTCTAGCAGTGCCACGGGAAACCTGACTGCAGGAATGCCACTGGAAACCTAAAGGTGATAGTGAGGACCCAAGCTGGCGCCAGCCTGCTTGGGCCCTCCATCTCAGTATGTTGCAGAGATAGAACAGTGAATGAGAGTAGCCTTTGATTTAATCAGCCATTTGTTTATCCTGTGAAGCATGGTTCTTCTAGTTGCTTTGTAATGTTAAGTGACTCCCACTTAGAGAATCTCTGTTAACTCCCAGCACACTTGCACATAGCAAATTGTAACCTCCCAACCTTCTGCACAGCTGCCTCCTCCCACTCACTAATCTACTAGTAACTGTTTGTAACCATGGAAACTAATAAGGTCCTGGAAGAAGATCTGGGGAACCTAAGATTGTAAATCAGTATGCCACCTCCCTGTTTCTATATAACTGTTGTAAAATTAGAATAAGGGGTGAGTCAACCTGAGTGGGACTCATTTCCCTCGCAGCTGACCTTCGCTAGCGAATGAACTTCTTTCTTTTGCCCAAGTTCCTGCATCTCTCAAGTACTTTCAACTCCCTTTGCTGTTACAGCAGTAGCAGCTGGTTGTCTGTACTAACTTATTGCGTGCCACATCTCATACCATGCTTGGCACAGGGCACCAAGAACCATGGTCTCCTGGCTGGATGGCAGCCTTTGCCAACCAGAGTGATTATGTGGCCACTGCCAAGGCCTAGAGAAACCGACACCCATGACTGGTACCTGTGCTGGACTGAGAGTGGCCAGGTACCCAACTCACAAGACACATGGTCCAGGATTTGTGCAAACACAATGATGCGCTTATCTACCATAAAACCCTGGGCAGCAGGATGGGTGCTGAGAATGAGCAGCTAAGCATAGCAGCTGGCACAACTCATGGGCAAGCAGCATGGCCACAAGGAAGTTCCTAGAGGAGTGTGGAGGAACCTAGTCACCCATGTGACTGGCATGACTGAGTGTGTGCTTGGGGCTTCCAGCCCAGAAGCCATCCCATCCCAGCTGCACATACTGATCTGTGCTGGCATGTGGACACATGGACCAGAATTGGCACTGTCCCTGCAGTGGAGCAGTGAATCATGAACAAAGGACAATGCTGTGGGACCCTGGGTCCTTGGCTGCTCCCTCAGTGGGGTGGCTGCTTTCTGCTGCAGTGTGAGGAATCTCAGTCCCTAAGCTTGGATCCCCTGGATCCTGTTGGGTCATGAATATGCCCCATGGGCAGCAGTTGGCCTCTGGGTCTGGCATACCTTCTCACAATTAGCTCCAGTGTCATGGAGTTCAGAACACCAGCTCCCTACCACCACCATGCTGTCTAACAGAGAGGCTGTCACAGTTTTGTTGTACTTTTGTTGTACAGATTAACTGAACAAATTTCCATCAAACATTTGGTTCTGGAATTCTGTTGATCCTGTTATCTTTTGCCAAAGGTTGTCCTGCATACTGATGTGTTCTTGCAATGGGCTCATCTTATGATTCCCTGGACCCCAGGATGATATTTCAGCACGCACAATGTTGGACAGCTCCCATGTCCAGTTCTGTGTAAAACTACGAGCATCTTCATCTCCCAGGATGACTGGAAGGCTCTAGTTAAATATATGTGAGAGACTTGACAGAAATAAGGCACCTCTATCACCAAGGACAGAACTATCTTCAATATCACTCAATGACCTATGTAACAAGTACTATGAGGAATTCTGGCTATGACACTGCATTTGCCAAGGACACCATGCAACTGGCTGCATGGAATTATGCAAAATCTCAGAGGCAAAGATTGAATATTTGAATAATGCTAGACCATGAGAAATTTGGGGCAGACTGACTGATTCCTAGGTAGGGCACCCGGGGTCTGGGCAGCATTTATTGGAAATGAACAAAATCCATCATTCTAGATCTCTAGGTTGATGCCAAGTGGTCGTTGTGGCAACACTCTACTTCTTGGAGATGGTAACTGGTCTGCCATAGTTTTGACATAGTGGCTTGGGATCCACTGGCTTGGACCAAATGGAATCCAGTGGTTATGTGGACAAATCTGTGGCCATGGTATCTTAGTTACTTTCTTGTCACTAGAACACAATACCTGACATCCACAACTTGAGGAGAGGATTATTTTGGGTTTCAGTTTTAGTTCATTGTTGGCCGGCTCCAAGTCAGAAATGGTGTGTCAGAGGGTCTGGTGGAAGAATGTTGCTCATGTCACTTGGATAGAAGGAAGAAAGAGAAGGAAAGAGGTGAGGAGGTACTCTCAAGTACTTTCAAGTACTTATTCTAATTTTACAACAGTTATATAGAAACGGGGAGGTGGCATACTGATTTACAATCTTAGGTTCCCCAGATCTTCTTCCAGGACCTTATTAGTTTCCATGGTTACAGATAGTTGCTAGTAGATTAGTGAATAGGAGGAGGCAGCTGTGCAGAAGGTTGGGAGGTTACAATTTGCCCCCTCTTCCTACCAGATACCACCTCCTCACAGCACATTTACATATAGATTCATCAATGGATTAATCCACCGATGAATATACAGGACTCCATGATCCAATATTCTTCCACACACATGAGAATTTTGGGGAACATTTTAATAACCATGAAGTCTGCTTATACTTGGATAATTGATTGGTATGTGTTGAGTTTGTATGGGCACGAGGGAGGGTCCTCACTACTCCTACATTCAGTCCTGCTAACTTACCCTGCCCCATCCAGAAAGATAGATCCACTCTGCTCTCAATCGACACTCACCCAGCCCTGACATTTGTCTCATCAGCTGGTTTTCAGATGTTACAGTGCATATAGAAGCTCTGGCAAATCACACAGCAGGCATACAGTAACAGCCAGCAGATGATCTTGTGTTCTTCCATCACAACTGTATTTCAAGGATGTCATAGTTGTGCTGCTCAAAAATGGAATTTTGTGTCTGTATGCAACATGATAGTCTGAATATATCCACTCTTCTGCCCTGAGTGAAAACCCATATTAGTGCCTCGACCTCATTCCCCTTGTGTAGGAAAGAAACTAGCTAACTGGTTTAGTTCCTGGGATTCCTGGTGGGATAAATTGTTGTTACCACCACTTGCATCTGTCTTTTCATGTGTGCGCCTCTTCTGCTGTGGTGGACTCCATTTATAAGCTGTATCAAGACCCTCATAGCACCCCAGCTACACGGTGCTGAAATCCTCTTTGATTCAGTGCATCAGAAAAGTAGGGTGGGGAATTGTAAGAGCCTGTTATGAAGGATGGGTTGTATGTGTTCAGCTTGATTAGACTGCCACCATCTTGAGTTGTGACACTGATGGTTGGCATGGGCTTCAGGATGACTCTCCTTGGTTTCTACTGCAGTATCCCAGCAAATATAATAGACAAAACCATTAAAAACACATGTGGAACTTCAGGCATGTGCTTGACCTTTTGATGGTAGGTTGAGATAAGCCAGATATGTTTCTGTCAGGAGGAAGTTACTGTCTTACCTCATGAATATACAAGCTATTTCTGACCTAAGTTGTGTGAGGGTCTAACTGGTCTTTCTGCTGCCCAGAACCATGCTTTCTCCAGCAAATGCCCAAACATGACACTCTGCACAGTCCTGCATCTGTTCACCTCTTTCTTCCCTCTCAGAGTATACTGTAGCAGGACCACACACACTGGGACTGAGCAAATCCTAAACCTCCAAGTTGGTGCATTTTGTTCCCAGTGACTGAGGGAAAAGGAGGATGATGAATTTACATCAAATGGCAAAGATTCTCTCTTTGACAAACTTTAAAGATCCTCAACCTTCTCCTGGGGCCATCTATGTGCTTCCTTATAAAATTGGGGTTTTGCAAAAATCCAGCTAGGTCAGATTAGCAAGAATCTGCCCCTGGTCAAATCTGATCACTCAGGTATCTGATCAGGTAGATGTCTTATCTTTCACAACCTGCAGGTGACCCTGGCCATTTGGCCTGGTCTCCTGTTGGGTAGATGCACAGAGTCCTCTTTCCTGTAGATTTTCCTCTTACTGAGTTTCCCACCCCTCTCCTTAGCTGTGAACTCCTGTTATCCACACTTGTACTCAAGCTCCACCCTGCAGGAGACATGGCTGCCGTGGTCTCCATGCCTGTTGAGATGTTCTGAGCTCTATCAAGCCTGACTGAATACCATCTTTCACCATACCAGCCAGGATTTGTGTACTTGTCCTCAAGGTGTTACTACATTATAGGCTAGGAATCTAAGGGTAAACTTTCAGAAGAACAGAGATTTAGAAAAATCCTTCAGATGCCCAAGTCTTATGTTTAACTGAGTTATTAGGTGGTTTTATTTCTTAAACCAGTGGAATAGTGTAGAAACCAGTGTTTAGCATGAATGAAGCCATGACATGTTGGTGGGATCTCAGAGCAGTCGGGCCCAGGCTCACCTACGTGTGCCAGACGCTCTTGGAGCTTCTTCTGGCTGAGGATGAGGCCAGTGCTAGGGCGCCTTCAAGACCTGCTCAGAGCTCCAGGCAGAAGCGGATGGAAGTGCCTTTCATCTTTTCCCTGTAGATTTCTTCAAACCTCTCGTTCTGGGCCACAGTGAAGTGGTTTTTCCAGTCCCCCACAGTTCCTAGAAGAGGGAAGTCCAGGGAGGAATATCACTCTCTGATTGACAGTGGGTGGCCTGACTTGAGCTGTGAGTACTCTTAGGGGCTCTCCTGTCCACTGGCAGCCACACCAGGTACCCTTCAGTGGACACCAGCCCATCTGCAGCTTTCTGCCCTGAGGAACAGCCCAGGGGCTCTGAGCAGGATGACAGGGGATCCCTGCAAAATGGACACAAGGGAGGAAGGACCTGGCACAGTCTGCCTCTGCCTGTGGTAAACTGCACTTAGACACTACACAGATGTAACAATGGATGGATTGCGAACACTGGGTCACATGGAGGGATCTAGGATATTATGGTGACCAGAGACCTCTGACACAAGACCCACAAACAAACCGTATCAGTGTATAATGACAGAGTCAGACAGCGGTGGTTTCTGCAGGCAGAGGCTGAGCATTAGGGGGAACAAGGTGGGGCTTTCTGGGGAGATGAGAAATGTTGCTCTCATGGTGAGGTGCTGGACGCATGATTGCATGTGTATGTTAGAATTTGCTGAACTATACACTGAAGATATAAATGTTTTGTATGTAGATTACATCTCTGTGAAAATAACTCAGAAAGCATTCAAATTAGATTTAATTTTTCACTAAGTAGTAACTGAAATAATTTTAAGTATGGAAATAATTTCTATCCTGTTCAGGCCCTTTCTGGAAAACTAGCCAACAGAAATAAAAGCATCAGGAAAGAACCTACACACAAAGATGTTCAGGGAAGCATTATTCATAAAGGTGAACATGGAGAGAGTAAGAACTGATGTCTGATGTCAGAGGAGAGTCAAGAAATGGCAACAAGGGGCCGGAGGGTTAGCTCAGTAGTTCCGGCGCCTGCCTTGCAAGCGCAAGGTCCTGAGTTCGATCCCCAGAAACCACATACAATGCTGGGCGTGGAGACTCACGCCCACCAGCAATCAATACCACATACCACAGTGCCGGGCGTGGTGGCTCACGCCTGTAATCCCAGCACTTGAGAGGCAGAGACAGGAGGATTGCTAAGTTCGAGGCTTGCCTGGGCTACATAGTGAGCTCAGGGCCAGCCTGAACTACAAAGCAAGACCCTGGCTCAAAACAAAACAAAACAAAACAAAACAAAACAAAACAAAACAAAACAAAACAAAACAAAACAAAACAAACAAGCAAACAAAAAGAAATGGCGACAAATCCATGGTAGAACATGGGCCTTGTGCCCAGAGGGAGGGCACATGTTGTGGCACACAGAGATGTGCAACATAGCTCTGCTTCATGTTTCAGGGAGCAAGTGTGTACCACAGGCTGGACATCCTTGTGTGCATGTAGGGAGACTGTGAAGTGTATGAGAGAGATGGAAGGTGGGGGAAGAAATGAGGGGAAGGAAGAAAGGAGGTGGTGTAAGAAGAATGAAGATGTGTTTTTTAAGGGCACCAATGTCTGAAACCTCATGCTAACAGTGTCCTCAGACAAGAAGAGATTTGACAGAGGCCCACAAACCTTTTCTCATGAAGGAGGAAACAGATAGGTCCATCAGAGATTTGGGAACTGTGGAACGGTTTGTCATGGGATTCTCTTTCATTTTCTCAAAGGACGTCTCCTGGACAATCTTATCCAGCACTGCTTCTCCCAAGTTCTTTCCCATGAACTGCATCACCTTCTGGATTTCCTTCCTGGGGTCCTGGGGTGAGAGTAATGTTGGATCAGAATGGAAGAGTTTCAGAAAGACAGGACTTAATCCTTCCAGCCCCTCCCCCGAAATATACCATGAAACACCTTCGAAGTTCACGTGCTCACCCTTTTTATGTCCTCATAGAAGAGGAAGAGAACCTGGTGTTTGTCCTTCATGTCCCACCATCCTCTCACATGGTCAAACCAGGACCCCCAGGCCACTGTAAGACACAGGGAGAAGAGGCCACGCTGAGATGGCACAAAACCTGAGAGTCTGGGGGAATGGGGGTGAGGGGAGGATGAATGCCGGGTCAGGTATGTCCTGGGGAACTGAGTTGCTGATCTGCAGGGTCTTGTGGATTGGGACAGCTTTGGTTTTCTCTGCAACTTGCCACCCAAAGTGGCTTTCTGTTGGTTATGTGCCACCCCTGGGACCCTCTTATGCCTCCTCACATAGCAGCCCAGAAGAGGGGGTTTGAGTCATCTGGAAGGTGTTTGCTGAGGGCCACAGGTGATGGCAGAAGCTGCCTACTGCCCCAACCTGGTTCCAGCTAGTGGTGGCACTGACTGAGCAGGTGCTTGACATCTGGGGAATGAGATGTTACGTGTGGTTCCCTAGATGTGGACTTCTGAGGCAGGAACATGGGTGTGGACCACTTTCTCTTACCTTTTCCATTAACGAAGGTTTCAAAGTAATCTTCCCAGGTGCCAGGTTCAGGGAGCACCTTGTTCATTCTCTGGAAATGGTAGTAGGAAACCATGCAGTCCTTGGCATTCCGAGCTACATAAAGGAACTTGAGGTGAAAGAAAGCATCTGAGTGATGTGAGAGGTGGAGCTCCACAGGGCTCTGGTGGTGTCCAGGGATGGCAGGGACATGTGGCTCATGACCTCCCTTGCCTCTCTATAACTCTGCTGTGTCCACTCTGGTCTTATTAACCCACTGTCAGCCAGACAAACCCTTCCTGTAGGAAGGTGACCTGTCATCCACTTGCAATGGCCACCTAGGAGTGGGCGAACCTCCCAACACCTCATTTTGGTTTCCTGGAGAAGCAGAAGAGCTTCATGGCATGAAGTTTAGGCCGTACTCGCTGGGTTCCTTGGCTGACCATGCACAGGCCTAGCCTTGGAAACTGTGTGACTGAGCAGGCTGGGTGCTGGCTGTAGGAGGAGTCAAGTGAGTCCCAGACTAGAACATGTGGCCCAGGGCTGGCACCCATGCCAAGTGCCATCCCCCTCTGTCCACTTGGTTGCTCTGGCTCTCCTGTCCACTCCATGAACCTCCATGGCCTACACCCAGGCCCACCTTCTACCTCCTAGGCTGTTCCAATTATGGTCAACTCCTGGGGAGTTGACCCCATGTCTTCTCCGATGAGTACTCACCTTGCTCCAGGCCCATACCCTCCCACCTGCATGTCACCTTCTTACCTTACAGCGCTTTTCCCAGAAAGAACGAGGCAGCAGCTCTGTGGACAGGTGGGTCCTCAATGTCCGTGGGGAGGGCATGGCATTGGCTTTGTCCACACCTGTGAGACAATTCCAGGGAGAGGATGGCATCTGCCATGCCCTGAGGGCCTGGGTTCTGGGCTGGGTATGGAAGGTCCCCCCATTTGCCTGTCTCGGCTTCTTTGACTCAGGGTCTCATGGTGGATAGTTGGTGTCATTCTCTCTTTGGTAGAATCATGTGGCCTAAAGGGACAGAGCCCCAGGTTAACTCAGGTCAGCCTCAGGGTGCATTGGACTGAGGGTGGTCCAGCAGCAGCTGGGCTAGGTCAGTGCCAGCCTAGAGTGTAGGCTCTGCCATCCTGGTTGCCAGAGTGGAGCCACATGCCAGGACCTGTGCAATCCTCCTCCCATCCCTAGAAGCATGGAAGTCACAATTTCAACTTTTATTCATATAGATAGGGGGGTAGGGGAAGGGGAAAAATGAGAATTAAGTTGTATCATATATTTGTACAAATTCTCAATGTGGAGTGTATGTGGGATGTGTATGTATGATGTACCAATAAAATGTACCAAAAAAAAAAAAAACCCTCATGGGACACTGGCTTTGTGTAGTCATGTCTCAGCTACAGGAGGCAGCGAAGAATCAGCTCCAACCTCCTCTCCAGTCTACTGTATTCTGCGGGAATCATCAACGGCCGGGAGGTGGCGCCAGTGAGCAGAGCGGGCGCCGTCAGAGGCTGGGACTGTTGCTAGGGACTGGAGGGAGTCTCTGGTGCACTTAAAATTAGACTGTGACTCGTGGTAGAAGAACCTTCTCTGCCTGAATTTGGAAATATGATCATAGCATTTGATTTTCCATGTGTAGCAAAAAGTTATTAGTGGAAACACCCTCTGTCCCACCTCCACCTTGCTGACATGCAGTGAGCTCTCAGGTGAAGCTCTCCTGTCTTGTCATCTAGGGCCCCTAGTTCCGTGAAGGGCCAGGCCCTTTCCTGCCAGTGTTGTGGGGTTGGCTGTCTTCTCAGGCAGGAAGAACAGGGCCTAATTGCCAGATCCTGGCAAAGAGGAAGAAGAGGGCACGGCCCGCAGCTCCTGCCCTGGAAACACACAGCCAGGCCTTGGAGAGCTGACACACACCTTTGGGCTGGAGACCACGGGGGTCCTTGTGTGCACAGCGCTGCACCTCGCCAGGTGTGGGCACAGTCATCCCTTCGAGCGACTTGATTTCGCTTCCTGTGCTGGGACCTCCCACTAATAAAACTAATGACTGTGGGTTGAGCCCAGCACAGCCTCTGAGTTACTGCTGAGCCCCATCTCAACCACAGCTGAGTGGCATCAGCTCATTCAGGCTGCTGTGTAACCTCCAGCACCACCCATCTCTGAACTTTGTCATCTTCCCAAACCGAAACGCTAGGGAGACCTGACTCCTAGGCCTCCTCCTAGTCAGGTCTGTCTCTGTGATCTCGGGCATTTGGGGTCTCCTGAGTGGATACACAAGGGCGTCCCTTGTCCTGTACGTCTGATCTGTGGCATAAGCAGTGTCTGCAGCATCTGGGCCAGAATCTTCTCTGTGCAGGGACCACGTTTCCTTTCTCTGTTTGGCTGTGGGTGGACACAGCGTTTCGCGGTGGCTGGTGATGGACGTAGGTATGAAGGTGCCCAAGTCCTGTGTGCATTTTCTAGAAGCAGAACTGCTGGACTAGACACACAAAGGAAAGTGTGACATGAGAAAGGGAAACTGCAGACCACGCTGAAAGGCATCAAGGCCCTTTTCCTCATGAGGTGGCAAAGTGCCCCTTCTATATCTCTGTCCTCATCATCTGGTTCGATTCCTGCTCAAACTGTCCTGTTCACGCATGTGGTGCCCCAGGCTGCCTGCATGGTGAGCATGCGTCCTCCATGTCCTGCCTTGTGCCCTGCTGGGCCCAGACACTGCGCTCCTGACCTTCTGAGGCACAGGTCCTGGGTCTGTGCTCAGCACTTCCTCCCTTGGGTGCAGGTTTGGACAGAACAATTTCACACCTTCATTCTGCAAAGCACTTTCTGAAGCTGCCACGTTCCTGAAGCAGCTTCTTCTGCCTCCAGTTTTCTTTCTTTCTTTCTTTTCTTTTCTTTTTCTTTTTTTTTTTTTTTTAGTGTAAAAAGAAAAGCTTCCAGAGTGGGCTTTCCATGAAGAGTGCCTCTCCAGTACACACAGTGCACTGTGTGTATGATTTGCTAGGCTCCCTTGGGCTCCTCACTTTGGGGGGTGTGGGGAGGTGTCGCCAGAGCCCTGGGCAGGTCCCCCCTTCCTGTAAGTCCCCATTGACAAGTGGCCAGGGGGAGCTTCTGAGGACAGAGGGCAGAATCTGATCCTGGCACGAACCCTGTTCTTGTGCCACTCTCGGCAGTCGACTTGGCCAATACTAAAAAGGGGGGAAGGCAAAGGAAACCTGTGGCCACGGAAACAGAGGAGGCAAGAGGAGAACAGAGGGGAAAGCTGGGAGAAGAGAGGAGGAGGAACCCGGAGATGTGGAGAAGGGGAGCCTGGCTGCAAGTGGCTCTCACCCGAGGGCTGGGGTGGCCGTGCCCACTCAATGAACGGGTGGCGGTGCTGAATGATGGCTCGCTGGCACTTCACCTCATCCCCATCCTGCTCGATCAGGTCCACAATCTCCTGAATCCACGTTGTCCCTGAGGGCCGGAGGGAGAGAAGCAGCAAGCTCTGAGAGCTGGCCCAGAAGCATGCGGAGTGAAGGAGGGACCCAGGGAGGGTGTGTCTGTCCTTTGGCCAGAACCTTGCTAGCCAGAACTGGGGGACACCACACCAGGACCTCGCTAGCTAGGACTCAAGCGCCCCGATATCAAAAACCATTAGCTAGACCCAAGGGACTCCCTGAGCAGAACTCCACTTGCTAAGACAGAGAGACTCCATGTGGGAGGGACCTCATGTCTGTGTGGGGAGCGGTGCCCCAGAGGCCAAGTTCCTGCCCACCCAAAGCAGTGCAGACTGGACACAGTGGGTGGCTCCGGAGCCTGGGTCCCAGGTGCCTGCGCACCCTGTCCTAGGACGGGGATTCCAACTCCGTTTGGAGCCCTTTGGGGCTGCCCCGCCTTGGCCACCTGACTTGGGGTAGGTGCAGATGACAAGATCGTCAGGCTTGGCCTCAAAATTCTGGATCTGGTCCCAGTTGTCCACAGTGGCAGACTGCAGGGGGACCCCTGCTACCTCCACCAGTGGCTTCCTGGATACTGCAGCCTCGGCCATTGTGTCCTGGGGTGCAGGATCCTAGGGGAGCAGAACAGAGCAGACTTTCTGAAGAGCATAAAATTGATGGTTGTGCCCAATTGTAAGTGTGCAGTGTGGTGGTGGCACTGATTACACACATGTCGCTGTGCAACCTCCACCACTGCCTGTCCCTAGAAGCTCCTGTCATCCTGAAGGGGAATTCTGCATCCAGGAAACACAGGGATACCTCCTCCCCCAGCACATTTCAGGGCCTCTTTCCTTCTCCCAGCTGAGTCTGTGCCTGGCTGCCATGCTGTCTCTTACTCTGCTGTGTGTTCACCCAGGGACTTTGGAGTTGTTGCTGCCTTCGGTTCTTGTGAATGATCCTGCCATGAACACTGTGCATAAATACTTCTTTGAGCTCTTGGTTTTCATTCTCTAGACTGTGCACCCAGACACAGAGTTGCTGGATTGAGTATTTGACTTTTTTTTTTTTTTGGAGACAGGGTCACACTTTATAGTTCAGGCTGGCCCTGGGCTCACTATGTAGCCCAGGCAAGTCTCAAACTCAGCAATTCTCCTGCCTCTGTTCTGCCTAATAATAGGCGTGAACCACCACACCTGGCATTAGTGGTATGTGGTACTGATTGCTGGTGGGCATGAGTCACCATGCCTGGCATTGGTGTATATGGTTCTGGGGATTGAACCAGGGACCTTGCATTTGCTAGGTAGGCGCCGGAACCACTGAGCTAAATCTCCTGCCCAAGTATTTGGTTTTTTTGAGGAAGTGTTAAGACTATTTTCCACAGCGCTGTGTCCCATGCAAGAATTTCAGTTTCTCTAAATTGTCAGTCCCACTCATTCCCTCCTGTTCTCTTGGGAGGAGCAGCTCTTGACAGAGTGGTGGCACTCAGATGGTACCCAGAAGCAAGTGGCTCCCAGAGATCTTAGAGTTAGAACCGGTGGTGCTTCCTTGGTTGAGAGCAATCTTGTTTGGGAGAAATAATTGGAAGGTCAAAGCTGACCAGGGTTTCCTGCCTACTGACTTTGGACTCAACTCATCTTCACCTATGGTAGCAGCAAGGACTCTGGTGGTCCCACATGCTGTGATGCTTCAGGGCGGAACTCTGCCATTGTGTCCGCCCTGCCCAGCCGGATCTTCATCAGCAGTCTCTAGGACTGCTGTGGGTGTCTGCTCTGGCCTCCAGAGTCTTTGTTAGATTGTGTTACTCTAGACCTGCTGAATAAAAGGTGTGTCAGGCTGGGGCCTTGAGTCTTTTGCTACCCAGAGTAGCACGGATCAGGCCCAAGCTCAGTTTCTCTAAGCCTCAATTCTGCCTAATTGTTAATTATTATGCTTTGTGCCGTTGACTCACAGGTGACTAGAATTTAATGCAAAGGTTCTGGTTATGTTCCCTTCACTATTCTCACACGTTCTGATCTCATGTGAGGGGCTGGGTGACTAGGGAAAGTCAAAGCTGGCATCCAGAGTCTGGCTTGGGTAGTGGAGAGGGGGTAGAATGGAATGCTGGAGGGGGGCTGTTCTTGCTTGAGGCTGAGTCTGAGCTGCCTCTGGGACCCCACAGTGTATGATGGGAGGTATGCGGTGGGTTTAGAGCTCTGACCCAGAGACTGGTTTGAGAGTCACTTGGTTGCTGGTTGGCCAATTGCAATAGGTGTTTTGTGCCAGGCTGTGAGGGCAGACGTGTGAGCTCAGCCAGGTGGTCCTCATCTCCATTCGACATTCATCTTCCAGCTCCGCCCTCAGAAGCCATGAAGCCATGTGTAGGTCAGAGCAACTATATGGGGAGTGTGACCCTTTGGAGTGATTTGATGGGTGGCTGGATCCTCTCAGCCAGACAGCAGCATGAGCCCCAGCACCCATCCAGCCCTGGGTCACCAGGCTTACCCTATCGTGTGGAGCTGTCAGACCAGTGTGGCTGGTGGGTTACAAGGGTCTGAAGTGTGAATTTTCAGTGTGAAAGCCCCATCAGAAGGACATCTAGTGCTGGAGATTTGGCGTATGCAGGGCAGATAGCAAAGGAGCCACAGAACTTGGCCCTGTCTGTGGCCGGGGTCACAGGATGCGGGGTTGCCTGTCCCGAGCTTGGTACTCTGGTGCCCAGGGGGTTGGGGATGCAGATATGAAGCTGCCCCTAAGCAGCCTGGCAGAAGCTACACCTTCTCAGGTCAGGGGGTCTATGGCCTTCTTGATGAAGCAACCACTGTCTCCGGCTCTGTGGACAGAAGTAAGCACCCCTCCCATGCAGTCCTCCAGCAGCCTGCACATACATTTCCTACATGCCCTACTGCACTGTCTGGTGATTATGCAACCAGCTGGAGCAGTGGCCTGATCAGGTCCAGTTTATAAGCCCAGCATGGGCTGTGGTCAGAGGCTGGGACCAAGGGAAGGAACCTTGTAGCTAACAAGACAGGACAGTCACAGCTAGAACAGTTCCAGCCTGGCGGGGGAGGGGGAGAAGGCTTTGGGGAAAATATCAGAGAGGAGAAAGGGGACAGAAAGTTCAGGTTCAGCAGAGTCAGGCTGCTATCTGTAGGCAGCATGTGCAGGTTACTTTTCTGGTTCCTGGGGATACTTCCTGTTGGATTATCTACCTGCACAGTCACACCTGCACGACTGTACACTAAGACACACAGACGAGGTAAGCACAACATTCCTCTTCCACCACTCTCTTACCTTCAGATCCTGTCTGGGAGTCAGCAGCTCACAGCCTGACCAAAGGCCAGGACACAGGAAGTGGGTGGTGGTGGTGAGTGGACGGTGCTCCCAGCTACAGGCACTGAGAGGCCCCAAACCACCACTGCCAGTGTGGTCCACAAGAGCTGCTCCTGGGGGCGTCAGGACACACAGAAGCCACTGTTACCTGTCTGACCGGGACGTGCCCCCTCTGCACCCAGACCACTCAGGTGAAGCCCAAGCTTGCTGCAGGCTCAGCTCTGTGCTCCTGAAAATGCTGATACCTGGAGGAAACACCTAGTGACCTTCCCAGTGCCTGTGCACATGGGCTCCTCCCTCCTCAGTTGTTGGGGCAGAGAGTCTAAAGTGGGCAGGGCCTGGGTGTTGCTATGGTTATAATTCAAAGAAACCTCTGCCCCAAAGCCTCTAGCCTCTGTCCTTCCCTAGAGGAAGCTGGCCTCTCCCTGAGCACGCAGACCCCTCAATCATTTAGATTCAAACATGAAGTTGACTTAGTGCCCAGACATGCACGTCTATTCATTAACAGCCACTGGCTTCATCAGTCATTTCCTATGTAAGCCCTCCCTCCCATGCCTAAAGCCAAAAGGAGTTTAAATCTGTGCGGGAATGGGGATGTGGGTCCACTTTCTCCCAGTCCCGTTGGCTTATTGGATAAATCTCTCCTTGTCCTGAAAGCTCATCGTCAATTCACTGGACTGTGTTCAAGCAGTGAGCAGGAACTCGGGCTTGGCAAGAGAGGATGTGGGAAGTTGGCTCTAGGCCCAGCTGTGCCCAGCTTCAGGTGCCCTGAAGGGATAGAAGGTGGCCAGGGAGCTGGCTCCAGCGGGTGCCCAGGGCTGGAGGCCACAGTGGTAACAAAGACCTTTCTTTGCCCTAAGTGTTTACAAGAGCTGTCTCTCCTTTCCCGGTGTCCTAAACTGTGCTCATGAACCCCATGTGCTGGGAGGACAGAGGGGAAGAGCTGCCTGTGTGCTCACACCTGCCTCATCTCCAAGACACCCTTCGGTGGAGGCAGAGGCCAGCCTGGCCTGCTCCCCGGGGGTCAGGCTGACGCGGTGCTGAGCAACCTTGCACTGCTGCCTTTCCACCCATGGCCGGCCTGGCTCAGACCTCACCTCACACACTCCCCCCTCCCCTCAAAACTGCCTCTTTTCTGTAACCCTGAGGCTCTCAGCACCTCTTTCCCAGAACCACATTCTTTCTTCAACTGCAACCTACCGGTCGGTCTTTCCTTCTCCTCGCAGCTCACACAGCCACCGCTGAGTACTCAGCCCCCAGCCGACTCACAAGTTCTTAGCACCGACACATGCTCTTTCTTGGGCACCCCTCACATCCAGCTGTCTGCTTTGGTGTCCGTGGCACCAGACCCACCTGCTCTGTAGCCAGAACCCCTCATTGTGGTTCTTAGCACCTCACAGGCTGCATCTTCCACACCACAGCACAGGCTTCGCCTCCTCCATGTAATGACAACATGTATTAATTTAATGTATACACATGTTATAGTATACATCTTATGAGTATTGAGGGCAGCTGTGAGTAGGATATGCTCTGTGGCCCTAGGATCTGCAGCCGGTGCCCACTGTACACAGTCTCAGTCTCCAGCTCGCAGAGATAAGCTGGGTGCTGATGGTCCACTTTTGGCCTTGCCTCTGCCTGCTGTGATGCATGAATGTGAACCGAGTCCTCGGTGTGCACTAGTCTGGAGAGACTCATGGAATACTTGGGTTGAATTTGTCTTTCTCTTACAGCAGTTTTCTGTTTTTGCTGTAATGAATAAGACCTCCATGTTCCCAGATGGCACCTGCTCGGCATGAGCTTGTGCCCTGCAGTACTGTTTTTAATGAAGAATGAGTCTTCCAACCCGAACCAGCTACATGGGACCTTCACAGCCAATGGTTCATTATCATTTTCTCACATCACAGGATTGATGTATTTACTGGGTAAATAGGAAAGAATGAAAGGATAAAGGGTAAATAGGAAAGAATGAATGGGTAAAGGAAAGAATGAAACAAAAACTTTTAGTTTCTTCCTGGCCTGGAGTGCAATGAGGTGGACAAGGGGTGTGAAATATAGGAGGCCATGGCCCTGAGAACCTTGAACCTTGACAGGGTGCCTAGTGTGGTTCTGGGCCCAGTTCTCCCTGCTCTGGCCGGAGTGTGTGCTCAGGTCATGCCCTCCTGGGCTTTCCTGACTTCTGACCCATGCCCTTTTTTAGAAATTTCCCAGTTATTTCCAAGAGCCAGGTGAAGCCTGCCCACGTGGGGAGTGGGAGAAGAATGCACAGCAGGTTCTGTCCCCCAGAAAGGCTGAGGCTACCACTGCTTCCTGATAGTTTTGCTGGGTCTGTCCGGGGTACAGGTGGCAGAAGAAAACTTGTGACCCTGGGCTGCAGGCATGAAGCAGGTAGTGTCCAGCTCCCAGAGGAGCAGGAACTGACCTGGGCACACGCTTCTGCTGGGGACGCTTCCTTCACAGCTGCCCAGGTTTACTGGGCCTCAGGAGTGCACAGAGTGGACTTGGGTTCCCTTGGGTCTGGGGTGAGTGCTGGGCTTCCCTCCCTCTCTGCCTCTGCCAGGTCCTGCTTTGACACCTGAATGAATCCCTGGACTGTCCAGGCTGTGCTGTGTGTCTTTTTGTTCCTTCTGTTTTGGACCCTTCACAGTTCATATAATTACTTGTCTCTTGGGCCATTTTTCTCTTTAGCTGTGCTCATGAACTTTAGTTCTCCCCTTTTGCCTAATTCCTATTCCGGGACTAGGGGAAAGGATTCTCTCTCTCTTTCTGTCTGTCTGTCTCTCTCTTTCACACACACACACACACACACACACACACACACACACACACACACACTCTCTCTCTCTCTCTCTCTCTCTCTCTTTCTCTCTCTCTCTCTGTGTGTGTCTCTCTCTCTTTCACTCTCTCTCTTTCCCTGGTTGTTCTTTTTCATCACCTACAGCAACTGTGGCTGCAGAAAGAGGCATCCCCAAAAGGGGATGGAAAGTTTAAGAAATGGAGAGCACATCCCACATGTTAGAGGCTTAGATCTGCATCTCCAGCACCATGGACTGAGCCAGTAAAGCAGTGACAGACTTGTCTTGCTGTTCCAAAGGGCACAGCCCAAGACACAGGTGTCATAGGCCTGAGGCCTTGTAGGCTGAGAGATGAATCTTCTTCAGGATGGTCTCTGGCTTCTGATATCTTGTTCCTTGGAAAAATGTGTCTTGAGTTTCAGAGGACTGGAAGTATATTCCACGCACAAATAGCCTTTAGCTGTGGGTTTCCTGTGTGGGCTTTGAGTCCTTTCTGCCTTGATTTGTGACCACAGTGCACCTTCTGCAGCATAGGAGAGCAGCCCTGTGAGTAGCTAGGCACTATGTGTCCACGCGATTCTCTTCTGGCATCTTGAGTTACCAGGCAGTGTTTCATGTGTGTGTGAGAATGATTCGAATACACCAGTGGCACAGCAGATGACATAGCACAGGGAAAACAGGCTGCTTGGCAGAAGCCTGTCTACAAAAAGCCCCTCTCATCATGGACAGAGGAGGTGACTGTGGTGGCACTCAACCTGGGCCAGTAGCTCTGTGTTCCTCAAGCCTGATGAGGGACAGGAGGGGCCTGGGCTCTGCTGTCCCCAACAGGGTCAGATCCCACAGATGGAAAGGCAGGTGAGGACTGCAGAGGTGCCAGTGGCTGGGCCTGGCTGGGTCTTGCTCCTATGAGTACTTTGGTGTCCTGGTTGAGGCTCCCTAGTCTTCTTGTGCCCTGGAAACACACTCCTGACCCAAGGCTTCCTCTGCTCCTGGCAAACTGGGGGTGCAGAGCTGCTTCATGAGAAACACCCATCACCTTCATCCTAACCCAACATGGCTCTGTGGGTTACCTGGTGGGGCTCGGAGCCCAGCTCAGGGCACCTCTAGACCTGCACTCCAGGGGCAGGAGAGGAGTGAGGAAGCATGTTGACCCCTCTGTGGAGCCAGGTGAGGAAAAGTTCCAGGAAGCAGAGCAACTGATCAGTGAGTTTCTTCTGAATCCTGACATGTGGGTTCTCCTAACACTTCCTTTGATAGTTCTGTTTATTATACTGGTTCCTGAGTCACAGTTGCCATCATACAGGTCTGCAGGGCCCTCCAAAGGCCTGTGTGATGGAGCCTGGCTCCCTAGAGTGGTGGGTTTCTGAGCTGGTGACTTGAGGGGTGGATGGGGCCCCTGGCCTCTTGCTCTCTCTTTGATCCCAGCCACGAGGTGAGCAGCTTCTTTTGTCACAGGCTCCTGCCATGATATGCTGTTCCCCACCCTGGGGTCATGGGAAATGGTGCCCCTGAGCAAGGACTGAGGCCCTGGAAGTGGTGACCACATAACTCTTGCCTCCACAAGTTG
Organism: Thryonomys swinderianus; assembly: GCA_004025085.1. Taxonomy (NCBI): domain Eukaryota; kingdom Metazoa; phylum Chordata; class Mammalia; order Rodentia; family Thryonomyidae; genus Thryonomys; species Thryonomys swinderianus. Next base: position 10,159 of record PVIC010011771.1, on the reverse strand, counting down.
ACCATTTGGGGTTCTTCGGTACAGTGATGAGGTGGAGCCGCCCTGGCCACTACCTTGGGCCAGACCTCTGACTATGTATTGGAGACAGAGGGCTTTGCTGCCTGTGACAGTGTGGCCCATGCCAGCACCTTGTGGGATCCACGGGAGTGTGGCTGTCACTCGGGTCACCCTCCCAGGGATGGCTCTCTCATGTTGTGTCCATGCGTTAAGTAGAAAGGGTGCCTTGGTGGTCCAGAGTGTGGAGGGCTTTTGTTTCCTGTGGTGACTGGAGCAGAACCCAGGGCCTCACGTGTGCAGATGTGTATATAAGTGAGCAACTCCCAAACCCTGTGCCCTTTAAAAATATTTTTATTAATCAGGTCATCTGAAATTTATTGTCTTGTAAGGAGCTAACAGTCCCACCCACCTTTGAAAGTTAGTGGTGTATTTGAAGATCTTTAGGTCCATTTCCTTTCAAGCACCTGGAGGATAAGTGACAAATGTATTCTAACCTCATAACTTGGTGGCAAAGGCAGCCTCTCCCAGTGAGGAAGCTGGGGTCCAGGTCCTGGCTTTCCTGGTGGGCTTCTGATTGGGCCTCCTCTAGGTTATGGGGTACATGGCCATGTTCATCAGGCAAAGCTATAGCACATAAGTTTCTCCTTTAAGAACCTGTTTTTCCGTAACATAGGACCAGGGATTGATTACTGAGTTTGCCTTTGATAGTGCTGGCCACACCTGGGTACCAAATCAGGGCGGGTTTCTGACCCTGGGGTCAGGCACACAGGCGGAACTCACTCTTTGGGAAGGAGGACCTCGAGAGCCAAGCCTCATGAGGCAAGGGCATGCCCTTGGAGATGAGGGGGCAGCCCACTGGGGACATATCCCCATATCCCCACAGGCATCCTGTCTAGGGGTGGAGAGCCACAGGTGCCGGAAACAGGGATCCAGAGGTCAAGGAGAAAGATTCAGAGGTGCCGGGATTTCCACAGGATTCTGGTGACTCCCTCCTTCATTCACTCCTAATGACTGTGAAAACACAGGGCTCTGTCATCCTGGGTGGTTTGTGGAGTCCTGGAGTGGTAGGTTTACCTTGTCAGTGTCTGAGCACAAAGCTTGGCCTTGGGGTAAAGAGGGGAGCCCCAAGCACAAGCATGGAGAATAGCAGGCCTCCAGCCTGGAGAAGGGAGAGCAGGAACTAGAGTCCTTGGACTTGGGAGGAGAGCAGGGCCCTGTTGCCTGACCACTGCTCTCCTTGCATCTCCTTCAAATCTGCCCTGAGCAGGAGTCACAGCCATCACCCTTAAATACCTCACCAGCTTCACCACAAACATAACACAGGGCTCAGAACATGCACTGAACTGTCACTGTGCAACCAAGACTCGGTGGCTTGCACACATAGATTGGCTCAGGGTTCGGGAGGCTGTGAAGTCCAGGAGCACAGATGGTGCTGGCCTCCGGCGAAGTCCTTCACACACCATGGAGGGCTCTTGTGGTGACACAGGACTAGGTTGTGGCTTGTGTTCTCTTCTTCTGATGCCACCGATGCCATCACAGCCCCAGCCTCCCGACCTCATCTACTATTCACACTACAGCCTCACCTCCAATGCCACTCATACTCATGTGGTGAATATATTTCCAGCACACAAGCTTGGGGGGCAAATTCAAACCTGTGGACCAGACACCAGAAACCCCCCTCTGTTCAGGACTGAAGAGTAAACATCTCAGGATGGGCAGATCCTGTGGTGCTGGTGACAATTACAGGACTCTGCTGTTGCCATGTGACAGAGCCAGGGACAGTGTTGCAGGGGCAGCTGAGTGCCAGTAAAACTTTATCGAAGAACTGGAAGCTGTACAGCAACCTGCCCCATGCCAGGATCCAGGATAAAGAGAAAGCCTGAACAAAAGTTCATTATTCCAAAGCCCTTTCCCACTTCACCTCAGCTTCTGGATGCCCCTCTTCCTGTCTCAAAGGCCTGAGCATTGCTGTCCTCTTCCCTCATGTTTATAAAATGTCATATAGAAATAATTTACATATCATACAGTGTACCTATGTAAAATTCAGGGTTTTTGGTGTAATCACAGAGTTGTGCCACAAGCATCGTGGAACCTTTGCATCACCTCAGAGAAATCCACGCTCCATAGACACCCCTCCCCCCAGCTCTCTGCAACCACCAATCTACTCTTCATCTGCCTGCATGCGTTCTGCAGATGCACATGAGCAGGATCACCAGATGTGACCACTGGGGACTGGCTTCTTCTAATGTGCTCAGTCTTACAGTGTCACTTCCTTAAACTTCTCAGGGTCCATCCATGTCGTAGCTTGGATCAGTACTCAGTTCCTTACGATGGCAGAATGGTATCCCACTGTCCAGAGGGACATTCTGTTTACCTATTTTTGAGCTGATGGGCCTCGGGTTGCTCCCTCCCTCTGGCTGGGCAGTATGATGCTGCTCCTGTATTCATGTCTGAGTTTTTGACTGTCATACCTTTTCATTTCTCTTGAGTGTGGAATTGCTGGCTCCATGGTCTATCAGTCTATTTTTCAAGATCAGATGAGACTGGGCGCATTCAGGGTGGTATGGCCGTACGCTATCAGCCTATTTTCTCTGATGTAGCAGCAACATCCCTGAGCTGCATGCCCCATGAAGTAGCAAGGTTTGTCTGGCTTGGGTACTGGGGGCTGGAGAGGGCACAAGGCATGGCACCAACTTGTAGATAAGTCATGAATAAAGGAAGAGTGGAAAGGGCAGTAGCCAAGCCAGGAGCTAAGCTTGTGTGGCAAGTCATCTCCATGCATGGGCCCTTGAGGATGGTTAGTGACCTGGTGACACTAATGCCCTCTGCAACTGCGGTTGCAGGAACCAGGCTTCCAGCACGAGAAGTTGGGACAGAACACAGCAGGTGGGCTTGCTGAAGAGCGTCCAGGTGTTAGAGCTGCGGGTGCAGTTGTGTGACATCACTGAGCACCTTGTGGGCCTAAGGCATGGCACCATCTAACATCACTACCAATATATGAGTCTTCTAGACTTCTAGTCTTCTAGTCTTCCACCCCTCATCTAATCCTGTCATTATCTTTTTTTATTATAGTCGTCTGAATATGAAGTGATAGCTTATTGTGGCTTTGATTTGCATTTTCTTAGTGACTCATGCGGCTGGGCACACACTGATTGGACATTTGTAGAATTCTTGATAAATCTTTTACCCCTTTAAAAAATCAGACTGTTTTCTTAATGGTTGTATAATTATGTGCATGTTTAATTCAGGATATTTGGCCTGGAAACATTTACATTCTCAGAGGCAAACAACCAAACTATGTGAATATATAAGCAGGAAGAGCAAATAAGGTGACTATTTAAAAGTAACAAAACAATAATTTTTCAAAATTTCTTGAAGAGAGCTCAACACTATAAACTAGGTGTACCTTTCTGAGGGATTCATGTGGTCAAGGCATGATTTCTTAAAAAATTAAGAAATGGATTGTGTCATCAGCAGGTACAGCTGCTCTCAGGATTCTAATCTCCTTTTAAATTTAAATTCACTAAGTGAACAATTAAAACAATGCTGTATCTGGTACTCTATTTACTGGGTGGCTGTGTTGAAGACTTTTTGGGTCATTTGACAAATCGAGTGAGTGACACAGTGAGTAGTGTGTAAACCTGTTTCAAGAAATTATGTTTTTGAGTTTGAGGTCAGCCTGGGCTACACAGTGAGTGCAAGCTGATCTGAACTACAGAGTGAGACCTGTCTCAAACAAATAATTTTATTTTCATTTCTGATATGGAAATACTGAAAGTTGTAACCTACATAAACAAGCTCTATCATCCTTGTGTACCTGGGGAAGGAAAGATAATTGTGTGGGCTGCTGACAGACACTACCATGCACCAAGGACAAAGCTGAAGCCTCAGGGCTTCCTTCACTGCCTGTGACAGGCACAGTGCCTGAGGTTTTGTGCTCCCATTGCTCCACAGTTTCTGGTCCTGATTGCACTCTGGACTCCCTGGGGCACCCTGGCCACTGTGTCTCAGTCTTAGCATGCCTCACTCAGGTCTTGGCCTGCAGTCTGTGCCCTGGGAAGGGACATCCTCTTTCCATAGAAAAGGACAGGGTGGCGTCTCTGAGGTTCCGGTTCTTCCCACCGGAGTGGAGTGTGTGACAAGAGAGGAGGGGAGGTCTCTCCACAGAGGCACGTTAAGGACAGAGCAGGCATATCATCCCCCGAGCTGCCTCTGCTGCTCTCAAGGGCCTGGCCTGACCTGGCCCTGTATCAGGAGGGAAGACTGCTTCCTGTGGCTGGGGCCTGGATGTTGCTCAGAGGATTGGCTCTTACTGGGGGGTTGGGGCTGAGATGGCTCTGTCCTCCCCAGGACTGGAGCTGGAGCTGTGGAGCTCTGCCCGAAGTTACTGTCCACACTTGGTTCTCCTCTCACCCTGGGCCCTTCTCTCTGGGCCTGGGCAGCACTCCCAGAGCTCTGCCCTCCATCTGGATGCGATCAGAGCACAGATACAGGGGTAGTGCCCTGGGTAGCTCTTGGTGACAGAGCCTGGAAGCCAGTGTCTGCTGCCAGGAGGGATGATCCTGAAGCTGCCTAGATCCTGCCAGGTGCCTGGCAGGATCCTCTGGCACCTCAGAGGGTGAGGTTGTCATGGACTCAGGGTTTTCTGCCTGCTCCTGGACAAGCCTCAGCAGTCAGCTCAGCTTTCTCGGCTGCACTCTGGGTGTGGGCCTGATGACCCCTCAGCTGCGGCAGTCCAGGGGCCCACAGGGACGGCTAGCACGGAGTGCTATCCACAGCCACTCAGAGACCCTCCTGGTGCTCACGCTGGCTAAGAGCTGTGCCGTGCACATGGCGACTGGGCTCCCTCCTGCCGCTTGTGCCTGGTGTTGCCCTCCTGGCTGTGCACAAAGTCCTGCTTGGCCATCTGGAACTGGCGCTGGAGTCAAGGGCAGCCATGTGACACTGGTGAGTTTGGGTTCTCAGATGCATGACATGCCAGCAAGGGTGCCTGAGCTCATGTTGACTGCCCACGGTATTTCTCTGCCCCTCCTTTCCATCGTGGACACTGTGGGTGAGGATGTTCAGAGCTGGCAGGATCCTCTGGCACCTCAGAGGGTGAGGTTGTCATGGACTCAGGGTTTTCTGCCTGCTCCTGGACAAGCCTCAGCAGTCAGCTCAGCTTTCTCGGCTGCACTCTGGGTGTGGGCCTGATGACCCCTCAGCTGCGGCAGTCCAGGGGCCCACAGGGACGGCTAGCACGGAGTGCTATCCACAGCCACTCAGAGACCCTCCTGGTGCTCACGCTGGCTAAGAGCCTTTTTCTGGTCACCACCAGAAAACTGGCCCTTCTTAGATGCCTAACGCGTCTACCCCCACTAGGGGGCATCAGCGCACACTCCCTGCCGAGCGCACTGCTTCCCAGGAGGTGCCTCCCGGGCGGTGTGGAGAACGAACAGCAGCGCTGGGAGCTCAAGGAGAAGAGGCCTGCAGGCCCTTTCGGTGCGTGTGTCCTTCTGGGAGCAGGGCTCCCCAGTGTGTGTGTGTGTGTGTGTGTGTGTGTGTGGAGAAAACAGGAAGTTCTTAGGGATCTAGACTTCCAGGGCTTGCATACAGTCCTCACCCAGGACCTCTGTCTTCACAGCTCGGATCTGCCGAAGTTCCCTCCACACACACCCGCTGCAGGAGATCCAGCTGGAGTAGAACCTGGAGTGCAGCAGGAGGCAGCGCACTGCCCTTGGAAGGAGCACTGGCCTGAATTGGAACCGCACCCAGGCTGGATTTCCTCACTTTTTCTTTAAACGGTCACAGATGGTCACCCCAAGCAGATGGAGATGTAGGGAAAATGCTAAAAATCCAGACTTGTGCTTTGGAGGGTGTGGGGGAGCTTAGTGTGGACACCTTCCACGGGTTCTCCAAGGACCTGCTCAACACGATGAGGCCAGGGCTGTGGCTCTGAGAATGTGTGCTGGCCCAAGTGTTCCTCAAAGATGATGCAGGCAGTGAGACCTAGGAGGAGAAGCTTTCCCAGGGGTTCCATGACTTTCGCCAAAAGCTGCAAGACCCCTCCCCCACTTCTTGCTTTTTGTTCATGCAGGATGGGAGATGGAACAGGTAGGAATCAGCGAAGTGAGGCCAGGTGGGTCTGGGGAGAGGGAGAATCCAGCCTGGGGATTGGCAGAGCTGCTTGTTAGGAGAGTTTGGGAGTGGTTATAATCAGCTGTGGGAATGCTGTTCCGAGGGCCAGCAGGAGTCTAAGTGCAAGATCAGCCCAAAGAGGAGACGTTTATAGCCTGTATAACTCCAACACTGTGCTGGGAGTGGCCCCTGAGTCTGGGGTCACAGTCTGATTCAACTATATCCAGCGGTGCCAGCCGTCACTCACACATGCTTTCTCAGTCCCCATAAGGGAGAGGGCCGAGTTGTGTGATCTTCCCAATTCTTCTGTTTCTTGTTCTAAAATGCTTTGGTTCTAATTTCCCATTGCTTCCTTTTATCTCCTTTGCAAGGATTGGTCCTGAGATAAGTTATCCTTAAGCATTTATTGTGGGAAGCAGACCCTGCTAGAGGAGACTCTTTTCAGGCCTGGAGATCTGCACTGAGTGCTGCACCAACTAGCAATTGCGAGATCTACAGTATACCAAACAGTGCTGCCCAGCTCCCAAGATGATCTGCGACCCTTGGATTGCTGCATTGGGATGTCTGATCAAAGAAGTCTTATCAACCTCTGGCCCAGAGTCGCCTTCTCTTGCTCCTTCTATTAGGAGTTTGCTGTTCTTCCTCTAATACAATCTTTGCTAGATTTACTGACCATGCATAATGGTAAAAGATATTGCTTTAGTGGTTAAATAAAATAAAATGACAAAGAGAAGTAACTTCTCAAGAGTAGAAAATAGGGAGATATTTAAAGAATAACAAAGACCTGAACATTGAGCGTCACAGCTGGACTTTAGCATAAGATAAGGGACCTCCTAATTGCCTGGAAAAAAGTTTTAGGAATAGGGAGGGCATATTCTGTAGATTATTAGGTGTTCCCTGGTAGACAAGTTTAATCTCTATGCCACCTGAATCAAGGTTGTGATAACTGTTGATTTTTTTTTACTACTATTTACCTTACTAATTGTAAAGATTCACACATGGGCACTCTAGCTAGAAATACTATAAAAGAGCACTGAAGAATAAACTCAGGGCCTGTTCAGTATTGACTGAGAGGTCCTCCCAAGCCCATTTTCCTGTCTTCTTTTCTTTTTTTTTTTTTTTGAGACAGGGTCTCGCTTTGTAGTTAAGGCTGGCTCTGAGCTCACTATGTATCCTAGGCAAGCTTTGAACTCAGCAATCCTCCTGTCTCTGCCTCCCGAGTGTTGGGATTACAGGCGTGAGCCACCATGCCCAGCACTGTGGTATGTGGTATTGATTGTTGGTGGGTGTGAGTCTCCATGCCCAGCATTGTATATGGTTACCGGGGATCAAACTCAGGACCTTGTGCTTGCGAGGCAGGTGCCCGAACCACTGAGCTAACCCTCCGCCCCTTCTTTTCTTTTCTTAATCCGTGCCCTTCAACTTCACAACCCCGCTGTTCTGTCCGGCTGGCTCCGGCAATTTATGAAGTAACACACTAGGCAGAAGTACCTCCATCTTGCTCTCCTGTGTGAAATCACTCTATTCCTCCTCCTCTTGGGAAAGGAATGTATTTGAAAATAAGCAGATAGTGATGGGCCATGTTCTACTTAATTCTAGTAGGGGGCAGGACTCCTATAGATGCAACCACTTTCTTCTGGGTTAACAGGAACTCTCTGCCTTAACACTGTAAGACAGTTGCTTTCCTGGCCTAGCTTCTATCACCCTGAACTTACTGAAATGGAATGTTCTTTGTGCTGGCTTTGTGATTTACTGTCTTTGTGAGTTTTTCCTTTAAGAACCGCTGAAAATCTGGCATCAGGGCACTGTCATGAATAGGAATTAGGTAAGGAGACTCAAGCTGAGGTGGCTCTATCCAAACGATTTTTATTAGTGATAAAGTCTAACAAACCATAAAGCAGATAGGCTTCATAGCACAGTAAAATGAATATCAAATCCTAGATAAAATATCCCTGGAAAGGCTGGTATATCAAATATGACATCACTACCCAAATAAAGTAAGCAATGTAAAGTCAACCCTAGTGAATTCCATCACCTAAAACCTGAGTTTTCTTATCATGCTTGACACTAGGTTTGGATATTCTAGGCCACTGGTGGAGTACGCTGGTTTCGGGGGTGATGGTCCTCAATATGGTCATGAGGAGTCAAATGTTTTTTGGGCAGCACCTCAGCATCTTTGGGGGCAACTGGCTGTCAGTTTTTGCTTCAAGGGGTTACTACTTATCAGCTAGTTGCATTCCTGTGTGTGAAGCGTGTGTACAGTCTTAGGTCCTATGATCTTATCTCTAAGCATACATTTTACTTTGTATATTCTATTCTCTACATTCTACACTTTCACTTTCTGTACTCTACTCTCTACAGGCACTAGCACATTCTCAGTTGCCAGCTAGTTAAATGACTCTTAATTTGGACTGTATAGCATGAGTTTTGTCTTGCTGGGTTAGATACAACAATTTATAGTTTGATCTCCCATGACTGATGTACTTAAGGGAATGTGGGTATAAATATGGATCATGTGGCTAGGACAAAGGTTCTTTGTGTGCACACATGGTCACAAGACTGTCAGATTAGCTAGAGTACAGGGCCTTCTCTGTCTCCACCATCATTCATGGGGCTGGGACCACAGATATTTCAAACCTGGATTAGACCTTTGCTCTTCTGTATGGTGTGTTCAATATTATTTAAGAGGACATAGTAAAGCTTTTTTTTTTTTTGCTTTTTGAGACAGGGTCTTGCTTTGTAGTTCAGGCTGGCCCTGAGCTCACTATGGTGCCCAGGCAAGCCGCCGCTGTGAACTCAGCAATCCTCCTGTCTCTGCCTCCCAAGTGCTGGGATTACAGGTGTGAGCCACCATGTCCGGCATTGTGGTATGCGGTGTTGATTGTTGGTGGGCGTGAGTCTCCACGCCCAGCATTATATGTGGTAACCGGGGATCGAACTCAGGTCCTTGCGCTTGCGAGGCAGGCGCTGGAACCACTGAGCTAACCCTCCGGCCCCATAGTAAAGCTTTTAACAAGAAAAATGCAGAATACTTTGAAATTCTTAAAGACCATAAAGTTAGACAATAAAAATAAAGAGAATTTCATAGTTGCAAAACAAGACAGGCCAAAACTTCAGACACCAGTATGTGCTGTGAGCCCTGTCTGCACTTTTTCAGGAAGGAGTAGGTGTGGGCTCCTGCTGCACTGTGACAGCTTCCTAGAGGGCCCTGGCCATGATCTGGACACTTGGTGTGGGGTCTCTTTGCTGGTTCAGCTCAGCACTGCATTCACACCATACTGCTGGGTGGTTTGTTGTGTGGTTCATGTCTATAGTCTTAGGATGGGGCAAGAACATTCCAGGCTTTGTTCTGGGTGGAGGAGATTAGTATCTTTAGGGAACACAACCTGACTTTAAGACAATGCTCTGGTCTTTGCATAATTTGTAAATGACAACAGACACTTTCTTAACACAGACTTAAATAAAAGGATAAGGAAGTGACAGGATTATATGAGCAGCTGACCAATTTGGCAAAGATGACAATTTTGCTAGGGTTCTTTTTTCTTTTTTTCTTTGGAAGTATGAACAAAAATGTTTTTGCAGAGATGAGAGATTTAAGTTTTTCTTAAACTACATAAGGTATTGAATATTTATGTTAATTATTTTTCTTTGGGCTAATGTGAAACGTTTTTTCTCTAAGAAAGCTGTCTGAAGTATAAATCCTCCTCAGCTTTTGGCCTGCATTGGCCGAAGTCCAGCTCCAATCACTTGCTCCGTGGTCTGCAGTGGCTTTCGCTGGTCATGGGACCATCTCAGCTTGCTCTGTGTGATCTGGGTGCCAGCTCTCCCATCTCTCTTGACCAAGCTGCACTGGATGTGACCCCTAAAGTCACTGTAGTGAGAGTGTAGGGAGGCAGAGCCTAACAGGAGGGATTAGGTCCCTGGGAATCAACCTTGGGATCAATGCCCTACCTAAGGTAGCTGGTATCTGGCTACCTCAGAGTGGTGGGACTGGGAGGCTGGCAGCTGAGCCCAGGCAAGAAATTCTACAAAAGGACAGTGGTCA
>PVIC010011770.1:0-40877 GCA_004025085.1 Thryonomys swinderianus | reverse complement strand
CCTCCCCTCCTCCAAGGAAGTGCAAGAAAAACAGCTGGGTGATGCAGCCTCTGTAGGAGATGACCTTCTTCTCAGACAGGAAGTCCATCAGCATCCTGGGCGCCACGATGAAGGAGTAGGATGCATCCAGGAAGGCCAAGTTGCCCAGGAAGAAGTAGAGGGGGGCATTGAGTCCAGGGTCTGACCTTATGGTGAGGATGATGAAGAAGTTTCCAGGGAGGATGATGAGGTAGAAAACTGAGATCAGCACGAAGACCAGGAGCTGAATCTCTCGAGATTGGGTCAGACCAAGGAGGATGAATTCAGTCACCACCGTGCTGTTGTTTGTCTCCATCTCCTATCCCTGTACCATGTCAGAGATCACAGACTTCATCTCCATGTCATATATAAATCACAGACCTTCTTGAGCTAAAGGCAGAAATAGTATATCTTTATTACACCATCACTCCCATAATTTAAGACATTGCTTGTATTTGTTATATCTCTACATTTTGTAACTGTCCACACCCTGATCCTAAAGCCACATTCTGTCTTCTGCTTAGATCTGTCCTTCATTCAACTATTCCCTCAGATACACTGAGATATGATTGCCCTAGATTTATTCCTTATTTACATGAGGAATATGAAAATGAGCTGTAATTGAAAAACAGCTTTCCCCCAGGTTAGAATTATTCAGATGGGTTGAGATCCATAGCAAATATCAATGACAGAACTTTGAGGTAAAAGAAGTGTTCCTTATTTCATCACGGTTTGACATGCTTATTTATTTAGCAAAATTATTGAACTGTATATTAACTGAGACATATTTATTACATGCAAATTTTATCCTAGGTATGTTGACCTAAAAACTTAAAAACATAAACTACACTTTCTGGAAATTTATTCTTTTTTCTGTAGAATATCAGTTCATCAACCAAAAGAAAACAAAACTCTTGGTCACTTTGAAAGAAAGACAGAAGCTTATCGCTATACTGATTTCAAACTTGGATTTGTGTCAACTACAGGGGATAAATGTGATAATTTATGGACATGAAAACAAAGTAGAATTTTCACAAGTACTGTATATTATTTTCTCTTCTTTGAAGCTCTTTATTTTTAGTTTTATGGTTTATATAAAATCATAACAAAGTTGAATATGAACTATACAAATAAAATATATATTGCTGGAACATATTCAAAATAATTTATGGTAGAGTTAAATTTTAAAAGCTGAATATTTTTTTAGCTAGAGAAAAATACCACAGTCCGATAATTGGAGAACAATATTTCACATACTTTAATTGCATTGAACAAGTTTTTAAATATTGTTGTTAATATAAAGTACAAAATAACAAGAAAGGGCGATGCTTTAGCTAAACAGAGAAAGTGAAAAAGTAGTAAAAGGGGAAATGCATCAATAAAATCCAAAATTAAGAAAACAAAAAGTAATTACAATAACATTTCTATTAGAGACATCAAAAGATTTGCCTTTCTACATCTAATCCTAATAAACACAGATTTCCACATATGACTAGAATTTAGAATTATGAAAAACCATATTGCATAACATATATGTACACATATGTGCATACAAAGCACATACCTGAACACATGCTCACACAAGAGGACACTGTATCCTAAACAAAAGCAATGAACAGACATCTCCATATTGCAGCATCCAAATTGGCTTCTTTACTCCTCTCTTCCCCTTCCTTCCTTCTTTCCTTTTGTTTTTTCATTCCTTCTTTCTTTTTCTTGTTCTCTTTCTCTTGTACTTAGCCACTTGTGGTCCTTAATGTTTATCATATCTGTGCATAAAACCTATTAGAAAAGTAAAATTAGGAATCTCTACTTACTCTTAAATTGTGTGCACCCTTAACATTATTAGGCAATTGGTTACATCTCATCTTTGCAGAAATTAGAGATGCAAATGGATCATGAAGAAATTGTAAGAGTCTAGGTACTGCAGGTTCATCTAGCGTATCTTTTGTGTTTCACTTCCTTGCATCCACTTCTATCCTCCTTTTGACTCTTTGTACCTGGCACTCATTCCCATCTCTTATTTTTGATGCACCATCTCCCTTTTGTGTATTTCCTCCTCTATGCTTCTTTGTGGAACCTTGGATGTTCACATGATGCTCACGTACATATAGGTACATGTGGTACAGTTTGCAGGGAAAAGGCAGTAAGTATCTGCAAAATAAAAGCACAGAAACTCCTGCAAATTCAAGTTTCCTGTTCCACGTTAAGAGAAGTTCTGCCATCAGTGGAAGTTGAAATAGAAACTTAGAAACCGGAACACTCGCCATTCCCTCCCTGTCCTACTTCCAGTGCAGTGGACACAAAACACAACCAGCGCAGCTAGCGCAGGAGCAGGCGGAGCCGAGATGGGTGGTGGCGCCGGCAGGAATTCTCCCTGAGCTCAGAGGCAGGTTTTGTTGGAAACCTGTGGGGTGGGCATTTGAAGTTTTGTCTCCCATCCATAGGCACTCATTTTCTCATATTTCTTTACATTCTCATGCCGCCTTTTAAAAGGCAGATATTTCTTTTATTATCTTCATCTCTTTTCTCAGTGTGTCTAATTTTTTTTTTTTTGAGACAGGGTCTCGCTTTGTAGTTCAGGCTGGCCCTGAACTCACTATGTAGCCCAGGCAAGCCTCGAACTCAGCGATCCTCCTGCCTCTGCCTCCCGAGTGCTGGGATGACAGGCGTGAGCCACCACGCCCAGCTCTAATTTTTAATTGAATTCTTTCTTGGTACATTTTATAAACACATCATGATCACACTCAACATTGACAATCTGTACCAGTACATGACATGACCTAATTCTCACTTTTCCCAACCCCCTGCCCACCCTTCGACCCACCATACACACACCGTATATACATAAGCTTTGTTTTCTTTTTTACCATCATATGTTTTCTTTCCCTCATAATTTCTATATTTGTTCTTAAGTCACACTCTTATATTCGAGTTGGCTTATTTTTCTCTCTGCTTCACATTTTCTCTCTCATCATTGTTCCTATTACCCTAGTATTTCTATCCATGCTCTCCTACCTGTATGTTTTCTCCTTCTTTTGATTTTACATATTTTTTTAGTTTGCAATATGTTTTTCACTACCTTCTCTTCAATATATTTTATTAGTCTTCAATCTTTTCTTTTTATTAGTACTAAGAAGCTTCATGATTTTTGAGGCAGGATAAAGAATAGTACATGAAGTTATTTCACTTCAAATATTTTGAGAATTAAACATTCAATTTATATGTCAATATTAAATAATTTTTAACAATGTTCTTCAAATATAATCTGTTTCAAATTATTTCTCACTTTCTCAGATATTTTATCTTGGGTTTTTCTTGTTTTTTGTTTTCTGGGTTTTTTGCATTTTGTTTTGTTTTGTTGAGACAGAGTCTTCCTTTGCAGTTCAGGCTGGCTCTAAGCTCACTATGTAGCCCAGACAAGCCTCAAGCTCAGAAATTCTCCTGCCTCTGCCTCTCGAGTGCTGGGATTACAGGCATGAGCCATCATGACCAGTACTTTGGTATGTGGTACTTACTGCTTGTGGGTGTGAGTCACCACAAGCCAGTATTGTTTTATGTGGTTACCGGGGATCAAACCAGGGACCTTATGCTTGCTAGGCAGGTACAAGAACAACTGAGCTAAATCTTCAGCCCTCAGATATTTTGTCTGTCTAAAACTGATTTTAAATTAGATTAGTTACCTTTACACTTGGATAAATTTTCTTGTTACATTACACTACCAGAAAAAATACATTTTACAAAATTTCCAAAATAGTAATGTGATATATTAATCAGGTCATAGCTCATTGATAGTCATCCATTTCTGAGTGTTCTGAGAAATGTTCCTGTAGTTAAAGAACAGAATCAAATACTTATTTTATATCATTGTTGATGATGGTTTTGATAAGCACTACACCAGTACATGGAATTATTAGCTCCTAAAGCTCTTTAATACCATGATTTATAATGAATGTAAAATTATGAATGTCCTAGAAGATACCCTAATTTGGCATTTCCCTTTCTTGGTTTATATTATTGGCTCAGCAAAATTTTAATTACAATCACTCAATCTTTCCTTACCCAAGATTTTCATATCTCATTGTGTTGGTTTGAAAATTTAATAAGATGAGGTTATTAATATGTAAAATATTTAATATGTAGAATATCAATATGTAGAATTTATTCAAAACTAAAATGGGAAAAATATATTGTTGAAAAATATGTAGTTTCTAATAAATAAATGTGCAATATAGGTTATGTATTCCTATATTTGCAGTGAATCTCTGGGGTAGTGAGAGCTGCTTTCATCTGAGAGATTATAAAATAAGCATTTGTGGAAGTTTCACTGGGACAGCGGTGAAAGGCCTAGGCTGGCGTATGCTAGCCTACACCTCTCCCTGTGGAAGGAGACACTCTCACCTGGGCTTGGTGTGAAAACCAGGTCAGAGCTAGTCTTATGCAAAATCATGAAATTGTTGAAGATTTTCTGGGCTGCCTTCCAGATAACATTTTTTACACTAGTTATAATTCTATTTCACCACTTGTTTTGGTTGACATATTATATCTAAATTTAGGGCTAAGTGTTAATATTCCCCAAACCAATAATATTTTAACAAATAGCATATATCCCCAATAAAGTAATTTTCAACACCTTGGGAAACTACAACTACATTATTAAGAACAGGTAAAATATTGCTGTTGCTAGTGGTTTCTGACTTTGTATGTTAGTCCATTTCTGCAATTATTACTTATCTTTGCATTTCAAGTCAGTAGATGTCCCACCTGAAGAGTTCCAATGTCTGTTTTCATTCCTTGCTTTTATTCCTTATGAATGTGAAGAAATACAAAAATATTTACCTCTCTAACAATCCTACATTACTTACATGTCAGATAACACTTCCTTCTAATGGAAGGGCAGTAACTGATGGTTTGCATCTTTGTTCTTAAGTAGCTGTTCTCACTGAGTGGCCTCTTATTCTATGACATACTCAGCTAATTTGTAAAGCCATACAAAATATCCTTTGGGAATTAGAAGGCTAAAAAGTGCAGAAAATTTTCAGCGGGAATTGTTAAAATGCCAACAAGACAAAGTCAATAAACAAGACTAGAGATATGCCTAATACAATTACACAAATATCATTAAAGATACACTGTCATTGACTTCTAAAATCAAGATTCCACCAGCCCCAAAGATTTGAGAATGGCAATAGTTTTAAGTCTAAGTAGAAAGCAATAGAAGTTATTTCTTACACTGAAACTTTTTAAAAAGAAAAATACATAACTGATAATAAATTGCTGATGTAAAGAGAAAAAGAATCATATAGTCAAGTAGGCAATAAAAGTTTTAGAGTCAACATATTTCTGCTGACAAGAAACAGTCAAAAAGGAAACTAAATGATGCTTACAAAAACGACTGTGCTTAATCCTTCAAGAAGAGAACTGCTTGCTGTAGAACTAATTCCTCAAGGGGAAGTGTCCTCTTAAATAGACCACATTGTGGTTTTGGAAGTTGTTTTCATTTTAAGAATAAGTGTCTCCCATGATTCACCAAAGCAATGGCTAGAAACTATTTCTTTTTAAAGTAAATATTAAACAGAAAAGTGGTTGAGATTGATAAAAGCAGAATAGTAAGTTAAGTTCTAGAGGATACTGTAGGTTTTTATTTTAAAGACATTTAAATTTTAAAATTCTAAACATAGTTTTTAAGTAAATAAAATGCATAGTCAAACACATTTATTTCAATTCATGTACAGTCCCAAAAAAACTGGGAGGTATGAAAAATAAAAAAGAGGAAAATGCAGGCTATTACAAAAATATAAAAAGAAAAAGAGCAGGAACAAAAAATGTATTAAGAAAATTGGAAATGAACAGATAAAGACAGAGATACTGAAAAATGTATCTTAAAAATTATATATTATACAAAAATTCAATGAATAAAGGACCTTTTTAATTTAGAATAAAAGAAATGCAAAACAAGTGAAATATTTGGAGAAACATACATGGAGAAATATTGCATCCTAGAATTTATCTTACCTCTCTTGCCACCAAAGACTTTTTAAAATGATTTTTAAAACCTGTAGACCTAATTGAGAATGGCTTTAATTAATGGTACTAACACTATTACTAAAAGTGAAATTAGTATGGGTATCTAAATCAGTCCATAGAATTGAGCTATTATTTTTAGAGGGAAATATTTTTCATCTTAGATAATTTTAGAAGCTAAACCACGAACCAGATTATATAGTAGTATTCCTATTCCAAAAGAACAGCCCTTATTATTGGAAGTTTCACATTTAAATGCATAAGGAGACAGAACACACACTCATACCCACACACACGAAAAAAATCAGTTTATGATGAGTGCCATTATAAAAATATAACAGACTGATATGCTAGAAGAAACTACTGTTCTAGTGACTGCAAAGGGATAGCCTTTAAGAGGCAACATCTCAAATGAGCTCTGCGTGGGTGAGCCAATTTTGTAAAGATTTGAAGAGGTGATGAAAGGCCATAAAGCAAAAAAGAACTGATGTGCTGGGAAGAAGGAAGGAGATCACTGTGTCAAGATGCTACTGGACAAATGGGAGAAGAGATAAGGGCTACTGCTAGTCATTTTGTAGACAAGTTTTCACTTTTGGCTAAAAACTTGAGGGTGGGGTTATTAGTTCATAAAGTAAGTAGATCTTTACATCTACTTAAAGTTACCTGAAATTTACATTCATTTCTCTGGAATGTTTAATATATTAATCCCTAGAGTAACGTACAAGATTGCATATTAGTCAATCAGCTTGTCATCTGGTTGGGCCAGTTACCGTGCCATCTCCGTTGTCCGACGACCTCGAGAGGGTGAGCAGGGATGCAGAGTCACAACTCCCAGATTCTGTGTGGGTCGAGAAGCTTCCTTTTTTATTATGGATGTTACAGGAATTTATATAGGATGGCTTGGCATGTAATTGGATGAGAGGGCATGAGTAGTGCTCTGGCGGGGTGTGATTGGGCGCAAGGGCAGAAGTAGCATTTAACAATGTATAATTAGTCTGTGTCATCTGCATCACCTGTGTCCCCTGCATCACCTGTGTCCCCTGCATTACCTGCGTCGCTGTGGCTTCTAAAGGGTCATTGTACCTATTCATCTGCCGACAGAGACAGAGATGGAGACAGAGAGAAGAAGTGGAAACCCCTGGAGAAAGGTTTGGCCACATCAACTCACCCAAGTTTTATGTTTTTTAATCACACTTTTTTTCCTGCATTTCTGATGTTTCAACATCTTCAACCTGTTTAGAACTGGGAGAAATTGCCTTTTCAGCCAAAGTGATTCTTAGATATAGTGAAAGCACACCTGCAACTAATCTGGAGCCCATACATCAATCGGTTATTTACTTGGGCACTCATAAGGGCATTACACTACAGATTATTATTCCTCTGCCCTGGTTACACCACTGCCAAGTACCAAGTACTAGGTTCCGCTCCTATGATCCAAAATCCACCAAAATTATTTAGGCTATGGAATCCAAAACAAGTCACTCTGCCTCACCCACAGAAACCATAACCAAAGCTCTTGTCTACTTTTTCTTCTCTGTCTCTGTTATGTAACCAATGGTAGTCCTTCTCCCTTCGCAGAATGATGTGCCATGCCTACTGTTTCTAAGGATTTATGAATATACAGATTTCTCTCTTCATGGTACTCAGATCCATGACTTTATGACTTTCCATGTCTAACTAAAATAAACCATAATTTTAAAAACTAGTGAAGGGTAAAGGGCCCGCACCTTTGTGTCTGTGCCTTCACACTTCTGCATCAGGTTTTCTTTGTCAATCATTACCACAGATGCCGAATTTAAAATTGTGCTACTTGAGCAGCTGGGCACCCCCACCCCCACCACCAGATTGCCATGGAGTTTAGAGAGTCCAGGGCCTGGAGGCACTCAATGTATTTCTCCATATTGCCGGGGCACCCAGGGTCCGAAACTGAGCATATAATCTCCTCAGAAGGGGAATCTATACTGCCATGGGATGAGTCTGATCCACTTGACAAAGCTGAGAAGCACTAGGACAACGGAGTCATTTATATCAAAGTGTCTGGTCTCCAAGATGTGCTCAGTGGCACTTGATAGGCAACTTCTTTTTTCCCCTCCAGGCCTTGCTGAGGCAAACTTTAATCCCCTCTGCAAAGTGGCAGAAGACTGTTCTGCCTGAGCGCTGTCACCTTTCTCTAGTGATTAATCTTTTTTCAGGAACTTACCACTCATTCCTATATATTCCTTTCTGAAGAGTATATCCAGGTGTTTGTTCTTAACATGGAAGGATATTAGCGAAGTCCAGGTTTCCCTTCTAATGTGTTGGATTGTTTATTAATTTTGGAGTGGTTTATCTTAATCTTGGTAATTTTTAATTTGGAGGGGTTCATTGTATGTTTTGCATTTAAAGCTGCTTTTATCATACTTAAAATAACCATTAATTATCACTGTCTTGAAAGCAATCAATTCTTTTATAATCTAAAGGTTTTGTATTATTCTAGCTACTATAGTTAGGCCTATAATGTATTCAAATTAGTTTTTACATAGGTAATAACAACAAGTCCAAGTTCATTCTTTTTCAAACAAACATTCAGGGCTTTAACATCATGTGTTTAGTATTTCTCTTTCCTACAAAATAGCATTAATATGTACCAAAATAAATTTACCATTTGTGCATGCACATTCCACTTGGGTCCAATAATGTCTGTGCACCTCCATGTATCAATCCACATTTTCATGGTCATTGTAGCTTTATAGAGTCTTGAAATCTGCTAATAGAAATTATCTGATTTTTCTTCTTTTCCTTTTGCTAATCTGTATCTAATAAAAGTAGTCATAGGTATGAGAAACAGATACTTAAAAGTATTGGTGTATTTCTTGAAATAAACCAAATATAAGAGCAGCTTGGCCCACAATCATCAACTCTTCGACATGTTGTAATAAACCTGTAAAATTTTAAATCTACAAAGAAAAAATCCTAATAGCTAGTAGAAAGTCACTAGTCTTTTTCTCTTGCATTATTGCTCAGTGAATCTTTTAAAGTACTGCTTCCTTATTACCCCAAGAATATATCCTTCGGGGTCTCTGTTAGTTGTGGAATATATCACTGGGTAAGCCTTGAACTTTGTTTTCCACTCATCTCCATCCCACCAACTGCGCTTCAGCCCTGAAAAAAATTAAATTAAATGAAAAAAAGAACACAAACCTTCAGGAAAAGAAACTACTTAACAATGATTTCTTTTCATTTATTTTATTGATTTCTTAATTTCATTTAATTTGTAGACAGAGTTCTCAATTTATTTTGAGGCTTAGAGTCTCAATGTTCTGTCTGTATGGTTTGGGGGTTTAAACTAGACAGCTAACTATGATGTTTCCAAAGACGTTTATCTGACAACAGATTTGTTTATAATGATATATTAAAACCATATAACCTGCCAGTAGGTGGAAGTGGAGTATATTTCTGTTGTTACTACACTGGCACAGCATTTTATCCCCCTTGGGTACCCAACACCCAAATCCCTACATCAGTTTCTTTCTTTTTTTCTTTTTCTTTTTTCCAAGACAGGGTCTCCCTTTGTAGTTCAGGCTGTTCCTGCGCTCACTATGTAGCTCAGGCTAGCCTTGAACTCACAGCAATCCTCCTGCCTCTGCCTCCTGAGAGCCGGGATAAGAGGCATGAGCTACCATGACTGGCATTGTGGTATGTGGTACCAGGGATTGAACTCAGGACCTTGCATTTGTGAGGCAGACAGCAGAACCACTGAGCTAAATCTCCAGACCCTTAGTTTCTATATTGGGTTTATATCTTAATGTAGTTTAATTACCCTAAAATTATATTAAGTACATTTAATATTTTGTACCCAGCTTTTTGTCCTAGTTTTTCAGACTTGACATCATTAAGTAAAGTTTGTTTGTTCTCTGGTAATTTCCTTCAAAGTTTTCTTGAAAACAACATTCTTGAATTTTTTTGGCATATTTAAAAGTTTTAGCCTTTAATTTATCAGTTTTATCACATATAAAATCTAAAAGTTATACTTGTCTGAAGAACGTTGTAGCTTTTGCTGCACTCTTACTTCCATTTGTTTGATTAAAGTAAATTAGGTTATTAAACAAGGCATATAAGCCAACTAGGCTGCTGCACAAACTTGTAAAAGGAAAACTTCAGATCTCTTGGGAATAAAGACAGCCAGGGGATTTTTTTTTTGAGACAGCCTCGCTTTGTAGTCAAGCTGGCCCTGCCTGAGCTCACTATGTAGCCCAGGCAAGCCTCGAACTCAGCAGTCCTCCTGCCTCTGCCTCCCAAGTGCAGTGATTACAAGCATGAGCCACCAAGCCTGGCAAGAGATATTTATCCTTTATATGAACATACACTTTTGAATTTTAATGATCATATGTTCATTATTCTAGAAATTATAACACAGGAAAACTGTAATTTTATTTATAGAGTAAAGCAGGTTTTCTTTTTATCAGATATAATAGTAAAATCCATTTTATTGATATGAAGGTAAGAAGAAAGCTGTGAAGGAGAAAGAACTTGGGTTCTGAATTTTTACACATCAATATAAATGAAAATACAATTGCAATCTTGAGCACACAATATTGTTGCTTGATCTAAATATCATCTATTTTGTTTTTAAATTTTCAACAGTTTTTAAAGAAAGAATAGGTAATAGAAGCTAAAAAAAGAGGGGATTACAAGACATTTATATTTAATTCAGAGGAAATAAGAAATGTATTCAGGTAAAGGAGTCTGCTGGAAAATGTTCCATCTCACTGCTGAAGTATTAGGTTATTTCACAGAAAACATTGTGTATGATAAGATTGTATATGTGTTTGTTTAGTTCTAGTTCTCTGAGGCTAACTTGCCTTATCTCTGTTTATTACCTAAGTCCAAAGTCCTAAGTCCAGGCACTATTGACATTTGGGGCCAGATATTTGGAACAAGGAGGATGTCGTGTGCCTTGTGGGATGTTTAGCAGTGCACAGTTGTTAAAATGCCTGAAGTAGTCCCCACTAAAATGTTTCCAGACTTCACCCTGGTGAGAACTGTATAATTACCCCCGTCCTCTTTACAGTCAAACCTTCTATGATCTCCTGCTTGGTAGTTTACCACTTCCCTGACTTCCCTGCCAACATTATTTTTCAACTGCAGCTAATATTTCTAAGAAAGCAGTTACTTATCATGCTGTCTTTTTTTTTCTATTGCTATCTTCAATGTTTTCAGCAAGTAGCCTTATGCAGTAGTGATCCATGTTTGAATCCTATTATCAAGCCCAACATCTCTTTCCCAAGACAATTAGTCCCAGTTACATAAAGCATAAAGTACAAGATGAATAGGTGTTCTGACTGGCTTATATGTAGAAAACAATGTAATATAAGGTAATATAAAACCTAGAAACATAACTCAGTTTATTATGTACAGTTATATAGTATATTTTACATTATTAATGTTCTGTTGCAAAAGAGTAGTCTACTGTTTTATTCATTTTCAAATGATGAAAAGTAAACTCATAGTTGAGGAATCATAACTCCAATCTGTGCCTTTGGATTCTTGGAAAAAAAATACAGTATCACTGAATTTCAGAGAAGGTTATCAAATCAGAAAATAAGCAAATAATAGACTTTATGTACATGGTTCTGTCTGGCATGAATTACCTCAATTAAGGAATAAATCTCTTCAATCAAGATATATCATGTACAGGTTCAAATCCACAGTGATGAGTGTGATCATACTGTATACCAAAAATGTACCAATAAACTCAGTAAAGAAGAAAAAAGAAATAAATTTCTGAAGACATATAATAATTATGGTAATTACTTTTATAATTTCTATACATTTATTCTTGCTGTTAAAAGGAGTCTATTATCTTCAAATTCAAGTCATCTTACATCATTAAATAAAAGGTTAAAGCTCACTGTACACAACATGCAAAACCTACTTTTGAAATTGAAAGTTAATTTAAGTAAATTTATCCTATGAACTCAAATGCTCTAATCTACTTTTTACATTCAAGAACACAGTCATTACTTGAGTCTTAGTAAAAAGGCAATTAATCCTTTAAAAAATAATTCATTAAACAGTCATAGGGATCAATACCTCTAGGTAAGTATCTTTCACCTGCCTAAAGAAGGTTATGGAAAATATCTCTGAACTGTAGTTCTAACAAAATCAGTATTTTGGTATTTTATTTATCATGAGAAACAGAACTAGCAAGTATAGAAATCAAACAAGTGGTAAAGGAGATAACAGTTTAAAAAGTAACCACTTAGCTAGATATCTACCTCTTCTAATTACCCAGATAGAGTCCCTTTCCTTCAAGCTTCCTTTCATTCTGAATGCTGAAAGGAGGGACTGGCTACCTGAACTGTGAGTCAGAAGAAGGCTCCATCTAAAATGAAAAGAATCTTATAAAGCAATCAAACTGTACTTTGTTCTGAATTCATAACAGTTGCTTCAAGAATGTAGTAAAACCTTGAGTTCTGGTGCCAATACTGTTGAATGGCTACCACTTGAAGTGCGAGCTGTGATAGCTTGTATAAATGCATCCTCAGTTTCCATGAACTAGAAAAGGAAGAGATAAAAAACAAAAAAGATAATCTATTTTCTAGAACTGGGAAGATGTTTTAACAGACACTCCTACTGAGCCAAGATTGAAAGATAACGATGTCTAATTTGATAACATGTGTGTGCTATCTGCTTCTTCATAGTCAACGTATGTATGTCTCTACAGTTTAATTCATCTTGTCTTAGCACATACTCTCTTCAGAGTGAGAGTCTCTCCAAGGGAGTTTGCTCAATGAATAATCATTTAAAAATGTTTTTTAGCAGAATATTATTGAATTTACCATTATACTATGATCTCCCAGATAACTGAGGGTAGATGGGAGTACATTTGTTTCCTTCTGAAGAAGAAAATCAAACTAAAAGTGTACAAATTTGAGTAAAAAGAGGAAGCAAAAACAGCATTATTACCACTGCAAATGCTTCCTACTTTAGGAAAATTATTCTCAAAAGAACTATAAAATACGTAATTTATCTTTCACTTCTCCTTACCTAGCATACATCTGCTGACCAACTTCCTCATGGCTGTCTTCACTTCCTTATTTCGTAATGTGTAAATGATGGGATTGAGTAAAGGGAATATCACGGTATGGAACACGGATACCACTTTATCTAAAGAAAAAGAGTCAAATGGGCGAGCATAAATGTAGATCGATGGTCCAAACATTAGCACCACTATGGTCATATGGGAATAGCAGGTCGACATCGCCCTCTTGGTACTTTCACCTGAGCCTGAATGTTTCGTAAGCATGGCCAGAAGGAAAGCATAGGACATTAGCAGAGCAATGAAACACACTACAGATATCAGGCCACTGCTAAAGATCATCACTAATTCCTCTGGGAAGGTGTTGGCACAAGCAATCCGGACAACTTGTGTGATGTCACAGAAATAACTGTCTAACTCATTGGGTCCACAGAAAGGAAGTGGGACAATGAGAGCTACCTGTATTATGGAATGAATGAAGCCCCCTATCCAGGAGAGAGCCACCAGCAGACAGCAGAGACGTCGATTCATGATGGTAGAGTAGTGAAGGGGGCGGCAGATAGCAGCATAGCGGTCAAAAGCCATCACTGTGAGCAGGAACATCTCCGAGGCCCCAACAGCATGCAAAAAGAAGAGCTGTGCAATGCACCCACCGAAGGAAATTGTTTTCCTTTCCACAAAGAAGTCTACAAGCATTTTAGGAGCTGTGATGGAGGAGTACCAGATATCAAGAAAGGCCAGATTAGCCAACAGGAAATACATGGGACAAGAGAGATGGGGGTCAAGCCTGATGGTGCAAATGATAAGGACATTCCCTGGAAGAATGACCAGATAAAAGGATAGAAATATCACAAACAGGACTAGTTGCACCTCCCGAGTCTGTGATAGGCCAGTGAGAACAAATTCTGTCACCCTTGTGTAATTTGCAGGTTCCATTTCTTCAGTTAAAATTCTTTCATAGAAAGGCTATAAGCAAGAAAGAAATTTTAATTATTCCAAATAACACTTAAGTAGGATTCTATCACTGCTTTTAAAATTGCCACATGGTCCCTCCCATTAAGAGACTTATTCAGATGCATTTGGTTACCCCATTTTACATCTGAAAAATCCAAGTAATCAATGACCATACAAGTTGAAAAGACTTCAGATGCATTTGGTTGCCCCATTTTACATCTTAAAAATCCAAGTAATCAATGACCATACAAATTAAAAAGACTGAAACCCTCTAAATTGGGTCACATATCTGAAAGCCAAATATCAACTTCTTAATACTACAGGATGCTATTTTTATGAAAATCAGTATTAATTTTTCCTCTGAATATCTACCTTAGTAACCAATACAGGTAGCTACTTTTGAGTTAGCCAAAATTTAGACTGGTGAAGAGAAATACAGCTTATTGTTTCTTAGATCCTTTTGGTTTGGAAATCTTGCCTACTAAAAGCCTAAGTTTATGCTTAAGCAATGCCATGTGTACGATTTGCCAGTACTTTAGTCTGGCTTTATAGTAGTTTTTCAGGATTTCACATGTTATGAATAATCAAATCTTACATCTTAAAATTTAGGTGTATTTACGCTTTTTTCTGGTAATGTTCAAAATTGCTACTCTAAATACTTCTTGAAACCAATAACTAATAGCAGAAAGTTGAATGCAAGCCATTCATACCTCCACTACTCACATTTAAGTTGAAAAGAGATATTTTATTTCTATCTTACTCTAATAGTCAGGAAACCCATGTGCCCTCCTTTCCAAAGCTAACAACGTTCAGCTGCTACATATATCATTCACACATCTATCATGTGGTCATGCTACTTCCTCCTTGGAAGAGAAATATGTTCCCTTCACTAACTTAAGTATGGCCTGAGAAAATAGACAATTCTGACCCTGGCTAGCATTTGTCATTTAACACATACCAAAACCAGTCTCTATACCTGATATTGAAAGCACTATAGCAATGGCACTTCTCTAAATTAGTTATTTATTTATTAAAAAAATAATTAGGGGGTAACTACTGAATGTTAACTGCTAACACTGCATCAGTGAACAAAGAAGGGTGAGCTTCTACTTAACTAAACTTCCGGACATACAGACAGTTAATAACTAATTGCACTGCTACATAAAATATAAATTAGCAAACAAATCATCACCAGTAATGACAAGATTATAGAAGAAAATAGAAAGGGTACTAGGATTGAAAGGAAGTTTTGGTGGTGTTGTATAGTGATAGGATGTTTTTGAAAGCTTATACTGATTTATTGCTTTTAATTAACTCTGAAAAAGAAGAAAAATAGCATATGAGGAAAGGAGAACAAGTCTAGAATAAAGAGTTGGCCAAAGACCAGGTAGCATAAACGTAAAGGCTCTGTGGCAAGAAAAATAATCCAAGAACTATAGAAGACCTTGCAAAAGTGGAGGACCATGACTAGAATAAAAGATTGGCCAAAAAGAAGGTAGCATAGTTTACAGCAAAAATACTTAGTTTTAAAGCTCCCAATATATTTTAGTATAAAATCCAAGAACTTCCTTAATGAGATTCAGGATTTAGAAATATCACCCTGGATGCTATATGAATAAAATTTGAATGAGACAAGGTTGCAGAAGAATTATACAATGTAAACTAAAGATAAAACAATAGCTATTTATACAAATGAACCTTTGTTTAGGAAACACAAGTGATAAGATTTAACTAAAGGGGCTGGAGATTTAGCTCAGAGGTTCTACTGCCTGCCTAGCAAGTGCAAAGTCCCTGGTTTGATCAGGTAACCACATACAATGATATGATATTGGACATGGTGACTCACCCACCAGCAATCAGTACTACACCCCCACAATGCTGGGCGTGGTGGCTCACACCTGTAATCCCCAGCACTCAGGAGACAAAGGCAGGAGTATTGTTGAGTTCCAGGTTTGCCTGGGCTACATAGTGAGCTCAGGGCCAGCCTGAACTACAAAGCAAGATGCTGTCTAAACAAAAAAAAAACAAAAAAAAAAAAAGATTTAACCAAAGATTACTTATCATCTTCCTCCCTCCAAAATAAAGTAGAATTTCAGTTCTATGTAGCACTCTCAAAAGAAAATCGCTTATCTTCTGTGGCTAAATGAGGTTTAACAAGTGCCATTCTAGGTCCTTAGTAACTTGTAACTGAATCTACAATACATATGTAGGTTTAGCCTATCACATTCTAAGAAACAATGGGCATCATGCCAATAAAATGCAAAATGATGAATTATGTTCATGGAGAATTCTTGGGACAACACACCATCCATGGAGACTGAGTTAGGGTATTTCTTTCCAGAGATTCTGTTCAGAAGGGGTATCTATTCCAACCTAGTGTTTACTCTGGAGTAGCTACACGGGTTGGTCAAGGACGTTTTACTTCATCTAGAATCTACTCAGGAGTCCCTCCCAAAGTTTTGGATGCAAATCCTCTTCTTCTCACAATACCTAGTGAGTTTCCACTCTCTACCTAATCTGCAGAGACATGGTATCTAGAGCATGACTAGGAGAACACCTAGGAGCCCAGGGGCCAACCCTGTAGATGAGTGAATTGTGAACCTTCCTCAAGGGAACCAGTGCCCTGGGGAAAACAGGAATATGTGCAGAAACTCCTTACTAACAATGTAATATCCATCCAGATATCTAGGCAATCTCTTAGTAGTCATGTGGAGAATACTTATTCCAATTTGACAGTTCTAGAAGGCTATCACAGAGATCCTGAAGTAGTAAAAGATGAACTGATTCAAAAAATACTGTATTATACTCAGAATACTTGTAATTAAATTAGCTGTCATCTACAGGTGCTGTCCAAGAAAAAGATACCAGTTCTTTACTTCTCCTATAGTTATGTTACATAGATAGAAGCAGGTAGATTAAATGCTATAAAATAGAAAAGTAGAGTTCTTTAATGATGTTTCACTGAAAATATTTCCTCAGTGAAAGAAAGTATAGTAGGCTTTCAAACCTGCTGATCATGAGGAAAATGGTGCAGACTTCACAATATGCAAACTATTGGAAAGATCAATGCAAACAAGGTGGAGAGTGAAGTGAAGATGGAGTATAGGTGAATAAAGGAATGAAGTACTAGACTTCAAGAAAATATAGACATGCGCTATTTCCTGAGGCTAACCTATCCAGTAAGGTCCATTCCAGAGTACATAACTTTAAAAATTGTGGTCAAGCACAGAGGCTCACGCCTGTAATCCCAGCACTCAGGAGGCAGAGACAGGAGGATTGCTGAGTTTGAGGTTTGCTTGGGCTACATAGTGAGCTCAGGGCCAGCCTGAACTACAAAGTGAGACCCTGCCTCAAAAAAAAATTATGTATATTTTTTGTGGTACCAGAGGTCGAACTCAGGACCCTGTCCTTGCCAGGCAGGCACATGGTGTCATTGAACTAAATAAAACCCCAGACCTGAATAAATATAATTCTAAAGTGGGTTAAGGAATCACATAAACAAAGTCACTAACTAAAAGCTTCTATTGTAGCTCTACAACCCCTATGTAAATGTTGCACATATCACGCATATATCAATATTATACTTTGTAAAAATTATTTCCAAAGTCTTATTAAATAACTGAACTGAAGAAATTGGGTGTTGCGCAAAGGACAGCGACTCATGCTCCAGCTTGGAAGGGCTCTGAGCAACAACTGAGGGACTTCGATTCACATCACAGCTCAGTCACCACATCTCTGGGATGCTGACAGCGTGACTCACATGTCTTCTACAACAGCTCCTTCCTAACAAGATAGAAGAGTTTAACTAGAATGGGATGGAAGAGTCTAAGTCTGAAATTCTAAGATTCCATAAATAATGAAATTATAGTGACAGCAAAATCCGGAAAAGTGAACTGAGAATTGTGACTGTGCAGAGAAGTTGGGATGAATTTGGCTTCGTGAATATACAAGATATCTAAAAGAAATAATTTTAATTCAATTGTCTATTCTTAAGATATCGAGCTCATTTATTTTATTGTGTCAGATAACAACAGAACCACCTTAATTACATAGATAGGTATGTGTAGACCAAAGACATTGAATCTCACAAGTAAGTTAGT
This sequence comes from Thryonomys swinderianus, assembly GCA_004025085.1. Taxonomy (NCBI): domain Eukaryota; kingdom Metazoa; phylum Chordata; class Mammalia; order Rodentia; family Thryonomyidae; genus Thryonomys; species Thryonomys swinderianus. Next base: position 22,760 of record PVIC010011770.1, on the reverse strand, counting down.
AGCAGAAAATATGAAGAGGCATGATTACCTTGACTTTCCATACACAGGCAAAATTGCAATCACAGAAAGGTTCTCAATGATAGAAGTTGTGAGGACCAAGTGCTGTTTGAGTGTTCCTCTTATAATAAATACAAAACATTAATGTCTTGGTTTTAACTGTAGCTGTGTGACCCTGAGTAGCTCACCTCTCTCTGTCTCATTGGCCTCCATCAGTGCAACTGGATAATAATACCACCAACTTTATAGGTACTATTGTAAAGATGAGTAAGTCAGTGCACATAAAGCTTAAAAAAATACCCAGCCCACAGATCACATGCAATAAATTATTACTATCACTGTCATCTTCCCTTTCAAAATGCAAACTCCACAGGAAAATTATCATCTCAACTATTTCCAAAATGTTACCCTGTAATATTTTTAAACTTCTCTATCTCTGACTATTATCCTTATGAATGGCAAACAAAGAATATACAGTGTGAAAGATTTTCACTCTGTGTGTGTGTTCATGTCCTTCCTACACAACCCACTATTTCAAGACATCATAACCTAGGAAAAGAACATGATATAAAATATGTTACATTAGAACATCAGCAGTGATGGATGCAGTGGTTCACACTTGTAATTCCAGCATTCTGGGAGACCATGACAAGAGACTCACAAGTTCAAGCCCAACGTAGGCAACTTAGTGAAGCCCTGTCTCAACACTTAAAAGTAAACAAATAAATAGGCTATCCCAAAACAGGGAGGTCTACCTTTTGTAAGTGGGAAGGGAAATCAGGAATGGAGGGAAAGGAGAAGTGGAAATGAAAAGGACTAAAATGAAGTATATATGTGTACCAGTTCCACATGATGAATGTATTTATTATGCATCACACACATGTACTAATAAATGAAAAGAAAAAAGTCTGAAAAATGGTTTGAAAAAATCAGGAGCACCTGACTTCTAAATACCACCACTTGCCCTTTTACCAGACTCAGTTCTACAGGACTGCTGAAATTCCCTCACTACATTTGGAAAGCCTCCTTTCCAAAGTACCTGAAATTTTTTGTGAGTTTCCCTAACAATCTTTTTTTTTTTTTTTTTGAGACAAGGTCACTTTGTAGTTCAAGCTGGCCCTGAGCTCACTGCTCACTATGTAGCCCAGGCAAATGTGGAACTCAGCTATCCTCCTGCCTCTGCCTCCCTCCCAACTGCTGGGATTACAGGCGTGAGACACCATGCCCAGCACTGTGGTATGTGGTATTGATGGCTGGTGGGCATGAGTCACCACGCCCAGCATTGTATGTGGTTACTGGGATCAAACTCAGGACCTTGCACTTGCGAGGCAGGCACTGAAACCACTGAGCTAAATCTCCGGCCCTCCCTAACAATATTCATAGAGACGGTGTTTAGGTTTCTATAGCAGGACTCTGTTCACACCTCCTCTAGAAATCTTATCTTATTGGATTGTAATTTTTCAGTTTGTATTTTGACAGAAAATGGATAGTTGTATAAGTAAATGAATTGTAGATAAATAAAAGAATAAATAAATGACTTTGAAAAAATTTCAAATGCTTCCAAAATCTAATTGTTTTACTAATTGAGTTACTTTTTCCTACTCTGGTCCCTGGTCCTGATTTTGTTCTATTTAAAATACCAAGCCCATACACATTCCTTCCCAGCAAGAATCTCTTTGATGTTATTTCCTTTTGGCTCTCTTTTTGGCTTTCAAAGCTATTACTACTGCTAATACCAATACTTTAAAAATAAAACATCACAGCCCCCACTTCCACCACCCCATTCACAGTGCTCAGCCTGAAGAAGCAACATAAATTATGGAAAACCCCTATAGGTCGCTCCTGATCTCCTTCCAAGAGTGACAAAGTTAAAGTTTTGAAAGTCCTCTCTGAGGAACCATAAATTTAAAAAAAAAAAAAACCTTCTCAGTTTGACCCTGTCTAAGAAAACAACTCATTTTGTAAGTACAAGAGGACCAAGATGTCTTCTAAATTTGGACACTTGGGATTTTTAATTGCTGGGATCAAGTCAACAGAAATAAGACAGTCTGCTCACCCATTCAATGGCTAAGTCCTGCTTACACATCCCACCACTTTCACTGAAGGATTTCCATACTGGAGCCCTTGTGTGCCATACCACTGGTCTCTGAACATTTTACATACTATTCCCATCATTAGTTATAATGAAAAAATATGATTTCTGTGAATATAACAACAGCATTCCTCCACCTACCAATTGCTCCCCCAGCCTTGGTTAGGCAGAGACTAAAGTGGTGGTGAGCAGAAGACATCTTTTTCCTCAACCACAGAAGAAGGCTTTGTTTTCTGTGCTCTGGTAGACATCAGCTCCTGTCCTCATGTAACACTGAGCTAACTAGCACCATGGGTTGTAACTATGGCAATCAATCCTCTGGAGTCAGGGAAGGCCAGGTAGGAATAAAAGCCCTTAGAGAATAATTTTAAAGTTGATACATGTTGCATCTGATGAACAGAGAAATACTACTTTCCTTTGTACAGAGCAAGTAAGGAAAATGACTAATTTCCCAGGATTGTAGATGGAAAATGTTATGATGCATGTTATATGTTCTAACATGGTTAGCATTCTCATTCTACTGTGTCAAAAGACTGTATCACTTAAAGATTCTGGATTTTTAGGAAAATAAATAGATGTCTAAATCCAACACTGCATAAAATATGTGAACATATTATCCAGGCTTCCAAAGAAGTCTACATGCTAACTTGTTTGTTCAAAGTATACTTCTAGCAATATTCTATGTTTTCTGCATGTATGTAATAATTGCTTACACATCAATCTTGTAGTAGACACTAGGTCCTAGTGATGAACAAAGGATGAGTGATCCTTATTTCCATACATCAATTTGCACTGGACTCACCCATCTGTAAGATCACTGGTAGTATCTGCATCTCTCAACCAAAAGTAATAGGCATGCTCTGACAGTTATCCTCTGCACAAGAACCTTGTGGACAGCAGCTGGGTAACCAGTTACAGAGCAGCAGAATCTAGTTAGACTCACTTCTTCCTGACAAAATTGATCATAATAAATAGTGTACTGTAAATATTAGGTGAATGAGTGATCAACTAAATTGCATCTTATTAGATATGCAATCTTCATTCCCACATTCTCACACTCATTTAGTGATTCACAGTCAACTGACAAGTTAAATATTTTACAAAAAATATTAGGTTCTATCAATTTTATTGTATCAGACATAGTCATCTCAAGTCTTTCAGAAATTATTCCCTTGAGATTGTTTAAAGGTGAGTTATAACATATAATATAAAGTTGATGAAAAAATGAAGAACAATAGAAAGGAAAAAATATAATGCATTCAAAAATATACTTAGAAATGTTCTATATAAGAATATAAATAATATTAGTTTAAATAAAAATGTTATTAATAATTAGCATCTTTCATTTTATTGCTTTGGATAAATAGTCACATTAGGTTTGATTAACAGATATCAATCTGGATGTTATGCTGCACACCTATAGTCCCAGCACTGAGGAGGCTGGGGCAGGAGTGTCACAATGAATTCAAGGCCAACCTGATCTACCTAATGAGTACAAGGCCAGCCAGAAATAAATCACGAGACCCTATATAAAAAACAAACCAAAAAAAAACATAAATATGGTAACATGCATTAATTTTTGCTTGTGTACTTAGAACTGCAAAATAACAAAAATAATAATTTAATGAAAAAGCATGCCCAATTTAAAAATCAAAATAAACAGCTAAGGCAACTCAGGAGGGAGAATAAACATACAGAAAAAAGTGGGTTTTGCCTACAGCATTTCACCCCCTAAACTGGCAGTGCTTAGTGCAGAGAGAAAATTGTGATCTCAGTGAGTTCTCACCTTAAAAGGAGACCGGAGTCATCTGCCTCACCAGAAAGTCCAAGCGAATGATTCCAGTCTCACCCCCCAGATCCCTGAAAGATAGATGTCAGGCAAAGGCAGAAACAAAGAGGAAGGACTTGACCGTGAGCATCAGTCATGCATAGGAATCAGTGTGATCTTCAGACCCTCGGACCCCAGAAGCTTTGTATGCTGAGGACGTCTACACATGCTGCACCTGCCACATGCACCCACAGCTTTCACCACAAGCGAACCTGAAGTAGCTGCTCTCACAGACTGCGCAGCTAATTCTACAAGGGTCCCTCTTGAGAACATCGACAACCTGAGAACTCCACAAAAGAAGCTGGAACCGAATTTAAAGCTCAGAACTAAATCCCAATCTTATACCATAACAATGGTATTTCAAATCACTGGAGCAGATAGGCATCTTACTGGATGGGGCTGAGATGACAAAGTAGTTTCCATTGTAATTTATATTATTATACCCAGATCTTAAGAGAGAAGGAAAGCTAATGTGGCTTGCCATTTCAATATAATTCACGTTTTTTTTTCAATTTTAAAATTAGATAATATGAATGGGACAAAAATAAACATTTTCCAAACAAAAATTATCAGGAATGTAACAAAAGATCAGTGGCAAGTCTATATGATGAGCAACTGATGCACAGAAAATATATTTTGCTAACTCTCCAAAGTCCTGTCCACCACTTGCTATTAATATTATGTTGTCTACACTCAGGTGCATGACAATGCAGTATTTTTGCAGGGTTTCCGTAAACCAGGAGGCCTCTGCTACCACGAAAACAGAAGGAACAATAGAGACCGTGGTAACAACTGGCAAACTGACAAGCCTACTATTAAACCATCTCTGTGTAATACAGAGTCAAAAACAAGAGATGTGCATTATTCATGCCCTTCTTTCTGTGAAAATGAGATTAAAATCACTTAAACACAAAAGCAAGAATAAATGAGCCTGATAACATTTCATAAGTATGTACAGGATTGCTTTCAAATACAGAAAATGAAACATCATAGAATTTTTTTTTTTTTTTGAGACAGGGTCTCGCTTTGCAGTTCAGGCTGGCCCTGAGCTCAGTGTAGCCCAGACAAACCTCAAACTCAGCAATCCTCCTGTCTCTGCCTCCCGAGTGCTGGGATTACAAGCGTGAGCCACCACGCCCGGCACCATCATAGAATTTTTTGAAAATTATCAGTCAAGAAACTCAGAATAAAAAGTATCTTCCAATAGCCAACTATTCTCCAACTTTGCTGCCACCTGCAAAAGAAAACTTTCTTACTCCATTTTGCCCTTTTTGAAAATTGAAAGGTTTTAACTAAAAATTTATAATAGAACTACATCTCCTGAATTTAGTCATTTCAATAATTCAAATGTCATTTCCTTTTATTTCTTTTAACAATCCAGTATACATATTTGAAAAAATAACCACAAAGTTATCTTACTAAAATAATACCATAGTATAACAAAGTGGTAGAGTATTCAAATTCTACAAGGGGATTTTCTAAATAATTCTACTCTGCCTCAAAACTTGCAAAGTGTCCTCCATACCCCCTTTTTTTCATTTCTTAAACAGTTGGTCAGTTTGTACTCACATGGCTCATTGTGTTCAGAGTATATCCCTATATCTACATTGCTCATATTTGTATTATAATTATCTAAAGAGAAATGAGTTTCTTCTGCCACATATTGAGATATTTGTGGGAAAGGAGGAAAAGACAAATGGAGGGAAGAAAATAGAAAAGGAAGGAGCCAGGAATGCAGCTCCTGGGGAGTAAAACTGTTTTCCTGAGACTTATCTGATTCCTTGGGAAAGTCTTTCACTTTGATCACCATCCTAACCCACTGAATTGCAGCTTCTCCTGTGCTAAATGAAAAGTACAAGACAATTGAATTTTGGAGACAAGGCCTTAAAATTACTGATAAATTCTAAGCCGTTTAAGGTGTTCTTTCACTCTCATTTTCCAAGCTCTCCCCACTGCTCTTCCTTCCAGGAGACAACTCGGTTCCACAGTCGCTTCATGGCGTTCTTTACATCTTCATTCCTCAGAGTGTAGATGAGTGGGTTTAGCATCGGGGTGATGGTCGTATAAAACACAGACACAGCTTTGTCCAGTGGGAAAGTGGTGGAGGGACGAAGATAAATAAAGATACAAGGGACGAAGAAGAAAGTGACCACAGTCAGGTGAGATCCACAGGTAGAGAGAGCTTTGCGCCGGCTCTCTGCAGACCGTTGCCGAAGACTAAATAGGATGACTGTGTAGGAGGCCAAAAGGATGAGGAAGCAGCCCAGGGAGATGAGGCCACTGTTGGCAACCACCAACATGTTCACTAAGGTTGTGTCCGCACACGCAAGTTTTAAGACTGGGTGGACATCACAAAAGTAGTGGTCTATGGTCCGAGCACTGCAGAAGGGCAGCTGAAAGGTCAGCAGAGTCTGAACAAAGGAATGGCCGAGGGCCCCGAGCCACGACAGTGAGGCCAGCATCGTGCAAACACTGACGCTCATGATGGCAGTGTAACGGAGGGGATGGCAGATGGCAGCATAGCGGTCAAAAGCCATGACGGTCAAGACAAAAATCTCAGCACAACCAAAAAAGTGGAAGGTAAACATCTGTGCCACACAACCCTGGTAGGAAATAGTCTTTTTCTCAGAGATGAAGTCTCCAATCATCTTGGGTGCCGTGGCAGAGGAATAAGCGATGTCCACAAAGGACAGGTTGCCAAGGAAAAAATACATGGGGGTGTGGAGTCGGGCATCAGAAAAGACGGTGAGCAAAATGAGTACGTTTCCCACCACGATCACCATGTAGAAGAGGAGGAACAGGCCAAAGAACATGAGCTGCATTCTGGGATCTTGGGAAAGTCCCAGGAATATAAATTCAGTGACATTGTTGGCCACTTCCATGGGACTCCAGCAGAGGTAGTCAAGTCGCTTGGGTTCTCTGCAAAAATAAATACATAAGCACAATAAGCATGGGCAAACATAGCAGGAGTGGCTGTGTAAAATACCTAATACAAGTTACCTAAATGAAATTAATGAGTAGAGAAAGTGTTCCTATTTCTTAAATATGGTTTTTGGGTATTTGCATCAAATTTCTTATATTATTAATTCACATTTCACTGCTTGTTCCACATGGTCTCATGGGTCTTTTCTCCCCATCCTCCTTCTCATCTTTTCCCTCTTCCTTTCAGAAATTCTCTTTGAAATGAAGACTCATTTTATTGAGAAGATAAACTAATAGAAGCTGTAGATAATAATAAAAAGTCAGAATATGAAATCCGATATGTAAAATTTCAGGTGAAAATTTAAAGTACATACATTCATACACATCACTCATAGAAAAGTAACACTCTAGTCAGGTGCAGAATGGTTTGGAGTTTCTAAATTAGAAGAAGACTCTCGATGTAATTAAAATTAAATTTGTTTTAACATCTGAGAACAAAATAGCAGTGTCTTGTTTACAAACAAGTCATGCTATAAATCACGTTGGGAAATTGTGAGTTCCAAGCATCAACTCTTATGTAAAAATCCCTTCGCTGGTCAGTAAAGGCTGCATGGGAACAGTTTAACCCACGAGGGTAAATACTTTTTTTGATATTGCTCTAAGGTGAAAGTTTAAATTATTGAGATTTCTATTGATTTGCCATGAAAAGAACTCAGATAACTTTTTTTTTTTTTGAAACAGGGTCTCACTTTGTAGTTCAGGCTGGCTCTGAGCTCACTATGTAGCTCAGGCAAGCCTCAAACTCAGCAATTCTCCTGCCTCTGTACCCCCATTACTGGAATTACAACTGTGAGCCACCATGCCCAGCACTATGGTATGTGGTACTGATTGCTGGTGGGCATGAATCACCAGGCCCAGTATTGTTGTATGTGATTATTGAACCCCTTGCATTTGGTAGTCAACGGAACTACTGAGCTAAAAAATCTCCGACCTCAGATAACTTTGTTTTTATAATTCCAGGTCAGAAATGGAAGAAAAATTTCCCAGACATATCATGCTAGAAATGTTTAAATATATATGCTTGTTTAAATGTATATGCTTGTTTAATACTATCCTATAAAGGATGTATAGATGTACTTAAGACATACTAAGGAAAAAGTATTAGATAAAAATAATCAGAAGAGTTAGAGAAAGAAAAGGGTAATGAGACAAGATCTAAACCTGTTCTTCAAAATTAAAATGCCTGCTTGTGAAATATTTCAAATACTAGCTAGTTTTCATCTTACTATAAAAGTATATCTTTCCCTGGAAAATGGAATGGAAGATTGATGTCCTAGAGCTGAATGGTGTAAATTTGATGATTTTAATCAACTAGATAGTTTTGGGTATATCAGTTTCTCTTTTCTGAAGCTTTTCACATTATAAAACATGGATAATGAAATTACTGTCTCATAATAAAAATGAAACTATCAATCTAACTTTTTATTGTGTTTATGAAATGGTTTTCTTTGTAATTTGAATCTCTAACATGGTTTCTAATTTCACTTTGTAATTTAATCTATGGAAATATTTTTTAAAAGTTATATAACAAAACTACCAGAAAATATTAAAATCCCTTTAACTTTATTCCTGAGATAACAGTATGTAGTATCTTTCTGTCTGCAATGCAGAGATACTAACAGTGACTAGCATTTACTGAGCACTTTACCATGTGCAGGTTTTTGGGCTAAACTCTGTGTATATTATCTGTTAGCCTTACAACAATTTCATACTTTTTAATTACATTCATATTACAAAGTAGGGTACCAAAAGCTGAATAAATTTGATAAATGTCTCTACATAGCAGTCAAAGAAAGGATTGGATTGTGGTATTCTGATTCTAGTGCACACATAATACATTTTCCCATAATAAAATAGACAGAAAGAACATAGATGGATAAATAAACTTCTCAAAAAACCAGAATTTTAAAAATCATTTGCTCACTTATGCTTTAAAGTCCTTTAGCTATAGAATATGTCTCATATCTCTAAATTCATTGAATATTCTTTGTACTATACTTCCAAAGCCAAACAGTGATATGTCATCATCATTTGGCAAAATTTTAAAGATTTATTTAAAAAAGAGTTCAGGTAAGTTCATTTACATGGCACTTAGTATATGCCTTTTGAGCAAGTATTATTCTAAGTGTTTCACATACAGTGAATTCCTGTAGCACTTTTATGAAGCAGGTTTCCTCTGTTAGCTCCAATTCAGGGTGAGTCAACGGAAGTGCAGAACAAGTAAGTAACTTGCCCACAGAGACAGTGATTGACAATTCAAGCATTTACACTTAAGCCTAACCCGAAAGTGTGTTTTCCTAACGACTACTGTGTACTAGGTCAAATGGCGTCAAAGCCAGCAAATATCCTTCTTTATCATTTAAAAGTCTTCCACAACAATCAAAAGAATCCTTTTCTGCCAGTCATGAAGTGTTTGGTGGTTTCTTTCACTCATATAAATATATTGATCTGAGTGATGGAGATATATAGAGAGAAAGATACATACAGATAAAGACAGAGATAGAGGGAGCTGTTGGAGACAAACTATGGCTCCAACTGGCAAGATTATCACAGTATTTACTTCGTACTCATTTTCTTCTCGAGTTAAACTTACAGTGGAGGTGCAGTCACAAGGCCAAGGGTGTTAAGTTAGTTTTTCTGGGCATTTTTTCATTTGACCTGGAGCAACAATTCAGAGTCTATGGGCAAACTAACACTTCTCGGTGATAAAAGGTTAAGAAGTCTGAGAGACTAGGGAGATTGGGCTCACCCTTCCAGAGGACGTTAACTCTGAATAGATTGAAACTGAGTCAGAGTTACTGACAAAGAGAGTGCAGGCAGACGTCCAAGGAGGGGACACAGAAGACCGGAGAGGGCAGGAGTGACATCCCAACCTAGTGAGCACTGTGCAAGGAGGTAAGTATGAATAATCAGGAAAGTTTCCATGAGAGATGACAACATGCTGGATATGACAGAGATAAGGAAGTATAGGAGGTAAAACCAAGACCACCCCAGAAAGGAAGGACTCTTGTGAGTTAAACTGTGGAGTCAGAATTTGTCCTGAATGACTTAGTGCACTGTAAAGAAGTCTTGGTTCCAAATCAGGAAGGAGCTGGAATGAGAGCTGATGGGGGAGGGTTGTTAGGAAGGGGCTGCGTGGAACCCAGCTTGCTTATTTTCAAATTCCAGCTATACCCCTTCCTGCAGTACATCAGGCAAGTTGTTTAATTTCCCTCTGCTCAGTTTGTCATAAGGGCAATACATAAATAAGAATAACATATATCATATGAAATGCTATAAGAAATATGTATATGTAATTACACAGATGTGTAATGTAAAGTACTTGTGAGCATAACCTATTTCAGGTGACTGTATCACCCTCCTTATACATTTTAGCTATTGGAGAACAGGGTGACTCTCAAATATGTTTCTTTGGGGCTGGGGATTTAGCTCAGTGACACTGACACCTACCCCACCTCAAATATATTTCTTTGACTAGAACAATGAGAGTGTAATCCAAATTCTTTCTTAACTTTTTTTTAAGAGTTAAGGCAAAGATATGCAATGATGACTGGGCTGCTGCTCTGTTCTGAGTGCTAACAATTCAGCTTTATCAAGGCTTCTCTTCAGGAGTTTGTTAATAAAGCCTAGAATTCAAGATATCACTACTATCTGCATATCAAGAGAGACAGGGGATTTAAAGACAGAAAACTAGGCTAGACTAATCACGCTGTCTTTGAGCATATGTAACAATGGCATACTTTTCTAATTTCCATTAACATCAGATTTCTATCCTGTGAGAAAATGCCACCTGTGGTAAGTAAATTAAATAATTAAGTAACCCCCCTCAAGCCAAGTCATACAATCAAGAAACAATATACCAATTCAGTTGTCATTTTAGTGAGGGCATTTTAGGAGCATCAGTATTATACCTCTAAACTGTAGGCTAGAGCCTTGATGGGACTGATTATTTCCACTTATCTCCCCAGAGGCCTAAGCCAAATTTGGTCTTTTGGACAAAACCAAAGCATGCATGCTATCTTCCATATGATCTGTGCTATTAAAGGAATAAGGTTGCTCCTTTACTTAATCCCATAAGCCCTCCTAAATTATTTTAAATAGAATAATTAACAAAGGTAGTTTCTACAGTTCTCTGAGAAAGTAAGTCATCATTTATCCTATAAACCATTTACATAGGAAAAGTTCAGACTTCCGGGTCTTTTTCCAACAGTAAACTCAAACCACTGAAAGTTCTTTGAGCAATATGTAAAGTCCTTGACTTTAATATCTGTCTCAGATATATTATGATGCATAGGAATATTTTAATATCATCAGTCACCTGCTATCATTTTATTATCTATCAATCCTAAACTATTCCTCTAATTAGTCACAACTGAGAAAACAGTTTTTGTGAAACTTAAAAGTAAAAAGTAATAACCTGACCAAGTAAAGCCATGAGATAAATCTGCAAATGAGTAAATGTAACATAAGGTAAATGCTATGTATGGCTTTATGCGTTCTTCAGCAGCACATTTTATTAGGAGCTGTTTAAAGTTTTCTCTATTTGATCTATATTATAATAGCACCAATATTAATTTATCCTTTTACATAAGAAAAATTTTGAGTGCATTCTGTGCCTGGTATTGTGACATAAATTAAAAAGAGTAAATAAAACCACTTCCTGAGACAAAGTCATTCATCTTAGAATAACATCTTTAAGTAACCCCCTCAAGCCCTCCTAGATTGAATTATAGCTCATGTAAATTCTATACTTACACAGATGAAACACATCTTAGAGATCACTCAGTTCTGTTACATTCATTTAACTGCTAGTAAAATAAATGAAGTACACAGAGGAAGTTGAATCACCTAGATTGTACTAATATTACAATAGCTAACACTAATATTCCAATTAAAATAATATTGGTACATACTTTAAATATAATAAATAATTTCCTAAATTACTAGGACAGATATTGGAAGGCAGGCAGAAACTTAAAAAATTCTTTTGTATCTTTGAACTTTGAATTTATGAAAAGTTCCCTTGCCTCTTTTACCCATGGCTAAATTATTTCAGTGGAAAAACTTACTGTCTGGTTGTCTTCTTGAGTGTACTTCCACGATACAACTGTCAACAACCTGAGAACTTGGATCTATAAATCATTCTGAGATACAAATGGTTAGATTTCACACTAAGAGGTTAAGATCAGTATAACAATGCTAATGATGTTCCTCTTATGTATGTGCCATATGCCATATTGGCATATGAAACCTAAGCATCCAGAAATCTAAGCAAAGGTCCTGAGTTGCCTCTCTCTGTCTCTCTGTGTCTCTGTCTCCCTCTCCTCTCTCTCTCCTTCTTGCTCAGATTTTATGAGTTTGTACCCAGTCTATTGTTTTATTCTTAGTCTACTTTTCATCTTGATTACAAGGAGCTTGTTTCTATGCTCTGCCACCCAGAGAAAGAAACTCAGCACTTTTTATGTATCCTCAGAGCCCTAAGGGGATTGCTCAGCTAGTGAACAGGCACGAGAGGAAGATCAGTGTTAGGCAGAGAAAATAAAAGTGTAATCACCACTAGAAAACTCCTTTAAAATTGTATTAAGGCTGTTTGGTGAGTAAATAGTTAACAAGTGATTAGGCCATTTCTACAAATTTTGCATGATTTTAGAGTGGAAGGGTGATTCCTGGTATCGAACTAAAACACCAACAATAAAATAGCTTATTTGCATATAAAACTATTAAAATATTTAATCTCATTGAAAAATTTGCTCCAGGCTGACTGAAGACAGTGCCTATTACACGTGTTTATTTTTCAGGGATTCAAATCAAAGAAGTCTGAGGAGAGTAGTGGATTACACCATTGAAATTTAGCATAAAATTTATCACTAAATCACAGTTTGATCTTTCAGACCAACATTAAAATTCTTCAGGTTTAAGTGATACAATGACTACAGCAGAAATAATGCAACAACACAAATAGAATATACTGTAGTTAGAGTGATTTTCAGAGACAAAAGGCTATTTCATTGTTGTTTGGTTTACATGGCATTACTCTCGATTCTCTATGTAAAGTGATTATTTAAACAAAGAACATATCTATCTGTGGCAAACCTGTTACCATTAGGGCTCACCACTCAGTTTTGAGGTAAAGGGCAATGTCATAAAGGTACCTTGGTAACTTATATAATACGTCAAAATGGGATGGAAATCTGGGAGACCTAGGAGAGGAAGGTAAAGTGAAAAAGATTAAGATATATGTTAATTAATATGTTAGTGATATGCATCAATGTTACTTTATTACCTGTGATAAATATATTACAGTAAGGTAACAAGGTATACAAGCAACTTTCTTGGCAATTCTGTAAATTCAAAAGAATTTTGTTTCATTATTCAAATTTTAAAATGATTGTATAAAAGCTTTGAAGATATGTAGTTAACAGAACATTTTAAAAACACATAAAATGTTATTGTTTAAACATAATTTTGATAATATATACATCACCTAATGTGAAAATTCTTGTGTGAAGTCTAGTTTTGATATAACTATAGGCGTTATGAAGCATTTGACTGTCACAGAGTGATGGTCTGAAGAAAGTTCATCTTTCTAGACTGCTTCTCTAGGATCAATTTTCTGTGTTCTTTCAGCCTTGTTTTCCTCCAGTTCACTAGAACAATTAGTAATAATAGTAACATAGCCAGTCAAATTATTTTGAGTTCTGACCATATGTAGACAGTTTTATTAGGACTGTATAAGTGTTACCTGTTTTGTTTTCCTGAGAAGCCTAAGAGGTAGATACTTTATTGCACAAACTGTAAAAAGGGGTATTAAACATTGAAGTCACATTGTTATACTGAGTATTTAAATCACATTATTACAGACAGCTAAGTTAGATAGAAATGAATATGTAGTCAGAAAAGGATTGGGCCCTTGTGGAAGTCACCACACAAAAAAAAAACACAAAGATGTCAGAATGGTGGCTGAAGCCAAACCTGAAAAGACTCAAACCTCTAGATGGAGAAGCAACACCCAGGCTCTCAGGCTGCCCTGGAGATAAATTGCAGCTTGAAGTTACCCTGTAATTAGCACCACCTGGTCCAGTGACACCCCCCCCATCCAGGTAGGCATCAGACTCAAGTGATGAAAGTGATGAAAACATCCACACCCATCTTCCTTGCATTTCCAGAATTTTCTTTGTCCTTTTCATATACCCTTGCTACTTGACTTATTTCCTTATGGGGCCAGTACTGGCAAAGTGATTATCCTTGTAATCCTGTTGGACAATTGTAGTTTGACCCATGTTGTGTCCATGTTGTTATATAAATTAGCTCCAGCAAAAATTCTCAGTGGCCACCCACTCAGGAACTCCCCTAGAAATACAGTAACTATTAGTATTGTTCTCCTTAGCCTTCCAAAGAAACTCTCTTAACTTTCTCCTTTGGTCCTTAATTTCTTTCCCTAATTTTGTGAGACTACAATCTCTCTACATCTGACACCAAGAGGTTATATTTTATATTTTATATTTTGCAGTTATATTTTCCACATCAGCATGTCCTCTAGAAGGCAGTCTACACTTTAGAACTCTCTGAGTTGATATATTGGTTCAGAGTATTATCCATCTTACTCTGTGGGATACCGAGAGATTTTTACCAGTAGATATTTGAGTGATATATTGATTTGGGTGGAAGATCCACATGAAAACATACCTATCATATATCTAGCCACACAGCAAATAGTTGTAGATTTAATGAATGGATATTAAAATTAATTGATTTGATTTAAAGATGCAATACACTGAATTTAAAGGGTGTTGGTAGATCTGTAGCACAGGAATGGGGACTTCTGCTGGGGATTTTCATGACAGTCCCTGACTCCTGCACTTTCAAGGAAGGGCAGAGCGCCCCGGGGACACTCCAAGGAATCTCTCCAAGTTTAAAACAATGGGGGTGGAAGACACTGCTGACCAGCTAACTCAGGAATGGGCCTGACAGCATCTCCCTCATTGCTCCAAGGACTGAGGGGCCCAGTGGGACTGTACTGTGAGCCACACCCAGCCTCCATTTGCTCACAAGGAGGTGACACTGGTAACAGCAAAACCTGTCATGACCCGAAGATGGCGTTTTAAAGATCTCCAAAAGATCGGATGCTTTAAATCTGCATACATTCTCTGAATAGCCAATAACACATACAGCCTGGTGTGAGCATCTTAATCCACAGAAGCATCTTCTTGAAAAGTTAGCTTTATTGAACCCTTCAAGTCACTGGTAAAGAGAGAATCTACAAAAAAAAATATTAATGGATTCATGAGTTTTAAAAGATTCACATACCCCTGGGAGTTATGTATTAGAGGAACACCTTCCAGGAAATGATTTCTTTAAATTAGGAGTAGATGTTATGATGGCACATTGACTTTTCTCTAGTAATAAAGTGTAGTTTTTAGGTCATGGAGAAAGAAAAGCTTGGCAAAGTTAAGACAAGTTTCCTGATTTAAATTGCTCAACTCATAATATCTACCTTGTAGATAGGTTATAAATGCATCTGCCTTTAATCTCATTATGCATTTTAAAAATATTGTCATTAATTCTTTCATTGTCTCATAAACAAGGCTTCACTTTGTCTCACTGCAGTTATTTTAATACTCCAGTACAAAAGCTGGAAAAAAGCAGCAGACCCACCCCAAATATTGATGGAACATAAGGCAAGACCCCATGTAACGTCTGTCTAAAATAAATCTATCTAAATCCTATAAATCAAGCTAAGAAAATTTAAATGACTTCTCATACTTTCATAATTACTTCAATAATTTCACTTTAAAATCCTAGGTACCCCTACACTTCTGCACAAGAATGTGGCAATGTGGACAGAGCAGACCATTGCCCTTTATTTCAGTTTATATCTCTATGTGTCCCCTAAAGCTTCATGCAGCCCCGGGTGGAGCTGTTATTTGTTGATCAGATCATCAGGGTGTGATACTAATCCACTGTGAGTTTATAGCTAATTTTGATACTGGAAGGTAAAGCCTGAAAGAAGGTGAATCACTGGGGTGATGGCCTGGAAAGGTATAGAGACCTCCCTTCTCCCTCAATTCCTCTTTCCTTCCTACCATTGTACCTTGAGTTCTTCCTCCTCTACAGTACCCCTCTGCCATGTGGTCCTGGGTTGGAGCCACCCAACTATAAACTGAAACATCTACAAACTGAGCCAAAATAAATGTTCCCTTCTTTAAATTGTGTTGGATATTGTATTTCAGAGATAAGAAAGTAACTAAGACACCCCTCAAACTGTAGGCCATCCTTCTTCCTCATTTCACATTTCACAAGATCCTGTAGCCCATACGTCCCCACTTGGCCACACATTCTATTCATAGTGTCCCTCAACCATCTAGGCAAGACATTCAATGCAAGTGATGTGGTTCCTTCAAAGGAGAACAGACCCAAAGGAAATCAAGAAGGCCTTGTAAGAGGGCCCATGATATCTGGACTTTAGTACACTGAGCCACCAGATAGGACCAGTCATGTAAAGTCAAAAACTGAAATTTTTTTTATGAATAAAAAATTTTAATATACATCATCAATTAAATAATTACTGGAGGATTGAAACTACAAAAGGGGATTTTCAAAGTTCCTGCTTTTAGTATAGTAATACCAATTGTATGAATCACAGAGGTATTTAAAATAATTTGTCAAGACACCAAATTTTGCTCCAAACATCAGAAAAAAAAGGCATTGCAGCAACTTTGTTCCAGAAACCCTGGAGCTCCATGCCCTTGTGATGTGCCTGTCTAATCACAGGACTATCTGCATCTTTATGTAAACTTTCTTACTACTTTCTGGCTAGCTGGTAGCTTCCTGTTCTTCAGATGCTACCTTCAGCATATTATCTTGCTCTTCAGGATGTTCATTGTAGGAAAAGGCCTCTACAGAAATAAAGAGCAGAATTAAGGGGAAAGGAAAGTTCTGTGCCAAGATTGCTACTTCCTGCACCTGTCCGTGCTATTAAACCTTCTCAGTGGCACCACTAGTCTCATCCTATGAGAAGTCTTCTGTAGAAATAAATATCCAGCCATACATAGTTTCCTAAAAGTAAGAACACAGCATAAAAATGAAAACCCATGCTTTATTCCAATATTTTTAAAGCTCTTATCTGATAAGAGTATTATAAATTATCTAGTAAATCCTATTAGTTGTTGGAATTTCAGAGATTTCTTTCTGAAGTTTTTCAGTAAATAATAAGAAAGCACTCTCTTCATAGGAACTAATTAGGAAATGAAGTAAACAAAAAATATTGCTAAAACTGTGATTACCTTGTTTTTCAGTAAATAAAATAAACATTTTTCCATAGTCATTAAAATCTGCAAGGAAACATCTGAAATATGTAATATATATATATATATATATATATATATATATATATATATATATACATATATGTGTGTGTGTGTGTATGTACATCTTTTTAAAAAAAATTTTTGAGTCAAAGTCTCGCTTTGTATTTCAGGCTCATCCTGAACTCTCTGTGTAGCCCAGGCTGGCCTCAAACTCACGGCAACCCTGCTGCTTCTGCCTACTGAGTGCTGGGATTACAGGCATGCACCAACATGTCCAGCTATAACTTTAAATATAAGTGTTAAGAAAAAATTTTAGGGATTGCCTGGCTCTGGAGCTTCAATACAGATCTAGAAGAAATCAAACAATATCATTTGGTTAAATATTTTTTCTGACGAGAAAAAAATAAGTTTACTTATCTGTAACTATTAACTTTCATGATTGATTGGCCTTTTTCTAAATAATATTGGGTAACTCACTTCATAACTGAGTTCACTGATAAAAATGAAGTAAAATGATATTGTCTACTCCTCAAAGTATACTTGTTACTCAGAGTATTAGTTATAAGTATTTCAAGACTAGAGAGAATACTTTATAGCTTTTATCTTTTCCCTTTTCATTTATTTTTTCAGAGTTCTTTTTTTAAATTTAATTTATTTATTGGTACATTATATATCAGAGTTTTTAAATATCATGGTCAATTGAAGTCTATCAATTTGGACAGACTATAACTTTACTCAAAGGAAAAGTTCAATATGAAATGGTATTCCTCTTCCAGAGAAGCCTCTGCAACTGAATACTAGCATTGAGAAGTCTGCTATGATTCTTGTGTACTTTCCTTTACAGATAACATGTTTCTTTCCTTTAACAGCTTTTAATCATCTGTTCTTGCGCTGAATTTCTGGGATCTTGACTATCATATGCCTTGGTGTAGAGTTTTTCTTCGATCATGGCTAAGTGAAGTTCTATACGCTTTACTTCTCTGTATGTCAAATTCTTTATTCAGGCTTGGGAAGTTTTCTCCCCTTGCTTCTGTGAACAGGTTTTTTATGTAGTTTGCACTGTTTCCAGCTTTCATTGACTCTGATCAATCTTATCTTCTTCTTCTTTGCCTCATCTATCAGCTGTTGGATTGATTTTTCTGTGGTCCCTTGCTATTTTTAAGAAATCTTTTTTTTTCATAATCTCTGATCACAATTCTGTCTTCTATATCTGATAACCTGTCCTCATATTGGCTCATTCTGCTGTGTATAATTTCATGGAATTTTTATTTTATTAATGTTCAGATGAGAAGAGGATCTAGGCAGGAGTGAGGTGAAAAGGAAAGAAAGGACAAGAAAAACAATGGAAATGAAGCTTTTTTAAACAAGGAGGGAAAGTAGTTTGAAGAGGTAGGAGAATGGAAAAAAGAAGCAACATATATCATGTACAGTTAAAAACTCCCTGTAATGAATGTTGTTATTATTATGTATAATTAAAATGTAACAATAAATTTTTAAAACACAGAATTCTAGTACGCTTCATCACCCTAGGACTTTGTTTCTCTCTCACGCATAACCTTTGCTAAGAGAATATGTTCATTCAATTGAGTTGTTTGGTTCCATTTTTAAAATTTAGCACAATGTGGACCAAAATTCCTGAATGAACATTGTTGAGGTACGGGGAATTTGGTGCCAAGTTCAGAGTTTGTTAGAGGCACTATAAAATTAGTGGGGCTTACATTGCTTCAGAAGAGACTTGATGAAGTGTCCAACAGATATTCCTGACACAGGAACTGCTAAACCTTGAAGAACAAGACACAATAGGAGATGTAATACATTTTTTTCATTTGAATGTAGTTAAATAGTAAAATACATTGTCTTGTTGACAGAGGAATTGATCCTTTAAGGTCCCCTGTGATCCTAACAGTGAATTAATTCCTATCACTTTTTGCCAGTAAATGCTTTTGGGTCCTCTGCTTAATATTTGGTGCCCAAGAAATATGTCTATATCTTCCAGTTACTAGCATGAGTGAAGCATTATAGTTGTATGTTGTTTTCTCTTTTGCATCAAAGTTACATACCTAGTTTTTGTTGTTGTTGTTGTTTTGAGACAGGGTCTCGCTTTGTAGTTCAGGCTGGCCCTGAGCTCACTATGTAGCCCAGGCAAACCTGGAACTCAGCAATCCTCCTGTCTCTGCCTCCCGAGTGCTGGGATTACAGGTGTGAGCCACCACGCCCGGCACTGAGGTATGTGGTATTGATGGCTGGTGGGCATGAGTCACCACACCCAGCATTGTATGTGGTTATCGGGAATCAAACTCAGGACCTTGAGCTTGCAAGGCAGGCTCCGGAACCACTGAACTAACCCTCCGGCCCCATACCTAGTTTTTTTTGTTTTTTGTTTTTTGTTTGTTTGTTTGTTTTTTGTTTGTTTGAGACAGGGTTTCGCTTTGTAGTTCAGGCTGGCCCTGAGCTCATTATGTAGCTCAAGCAAGCCTCACACTCAGCAATCCTCCTGTCTCTGCCTCCCGAGTGCTGGGATTACAGGCGTGAGCCACCACGCCTGGCACTGTGGTATGTGGCATTGATGGCTGGTGGGCGTGAGTCACCACGCCCAGCATTGTATTTGGTACCGGGGATCGAATTCAGGACCTTGCACTTGCGAGGCAGGTGCCGGAACCACTGAGCTAAATCTCTGGCCCAACATACCTAGTTTTAATGCATATTCAAGATAAAGTAAAACTGTCCCAAAAAAAGGGTATGTTTTCTAAATTACTTTTCCACGTTCACCCTTTGACAAGACAAGAGAATGGCATGTGCTTTTTTCCCAGCTTCTTCATAGCTGTCTTCATATCAGTGTTTCTGAGTGTGTAGATGAGGGGGTTCAACAGAGGTGTGATCACTGTGTAAAACACAGAGAATATCTTATCCACAGAGAAGCTGCAGAAAGGTCTTATGTAAATAAATACACATGGCACAAAGATTAGGCTGACCACTGTTAAGTGGGAAGCACAGGTAGAGAGAGCCTTGCTCTGGCCCCGACGAAGGTGAGTTCTCAAGGTGATCAGGATGACTGCATAGGAGAACAGCAAGACCAAGAAGCAGACAAGAGACAGAAGACCACTGTTACACACCATCAGAACCTCTACCACGTAGGTGTCCACGCAGGCTAGCTTGATGACCTGGGGCACATCACAGTAGAAGTTGTCGAGTTCATTGGGGCCACAGAAAGGCAGCTGGATAACCAGTATGATCTGTGTGATAGAGTGGATGAAGCCCCCACACCAACAGCCAAACACCAAGTGAAGACATAGCCTGCGGTTCATGTCTGTCAGGTAATGCAAAGGATCACATATGGCAATATACCTATCATAGGCCATCACTGTCAGCAGAAGCATTTCACTAGCTCCTAGAAAGTGGAGGAAGTAGATCTGGGCCAAGCACCCTGAAAAGGAAATGGTCTTGTCCTGGTGCAGGAAACCTTCCAATGCCTTGGGCACAGTAACACAACTCAGGCACAGATCAGTGAAGGAGAGATGGCCCAAGAAATGGTACATAGGAGACTGCAGCAAATGAACATCAGCTTTCACTGTCACCACTATCAAGAGGTTTCCCAGGATGATAACAACATAAACCGAGAAAAACATGAAGAAGAGAAGTAACTCTAGTTCCCAGGAGGAGGATAGACCCAGAAGAACAAATTCTGTCACCTTAGAGTCATTTTCTTTTTTTATCAGCTCAAGAATACCAAATGACCTAGAAAAAGAATTGAATATTAACTTGAGAGATTTAAATTAAAAGGAAAAGTGAGGAAATGTTTCTTATACACACTTCAATGTCTTTTGTATAGCTGTATTTCAAGAATTTATCAAACTGAGGAAAAATGCTTTGTAAACAATGAATTGCTAGGTTATACAAAGGTAGGTAATTAATATATGTATACATGTTTATAGACATATGTTTAAACACAGACATAAAAAGATTGAAAAGAACCTTGTGTTTTCTGTGTTATTATTCAGATAACAGAAATTAAGAAGTTAGTAGAAACTGAGTGAAAAGGACAATATTTACCTTTCAAGTTCACCAAAGCATACATTTTAGGATAAGCTGGACAATGGCTACACAATACTCACAACCAAGAAAAGAGACGAAGGTCAATGGCTCGTACTCCTGAAACAGATAAGATGCCCACTAGGACCCACTTTGTAAATAAGGAGAATATGACACATCAGAGACCTTTCACTTCTCATCTTTTTCATAAATGAAGATACACATAAGAAAATAAAGCAGATACTATGATATTGTTTTATGTACATTCACCTGCTCACATTTAAATCCAACATTGTGTGAGAATATCTTGAATGACAACGAAAAAGTTAGGAAACATTTCCTCTATAGGAGTATGTCAGAGATAGTAGAAGTGCCAAAAATAGCTGAATTTCAATAAAGAAAATCTTTGAAGGTAAAAAAATGTATGTATATATATACATACATATATATATCATACATATACATATATATATGTATATATATACTTCTCCAAGACAGATAACAAGTGGAAGAGAGGTAATGGACTCAAGAAATTTTGGCATGTTTGTGACCAGTCTCCTTCACTTACCTGTATGATTAAATGTATAGGTGTGTCTAATATTATTATTATATAATCAGCCAATAAACCACCTCATTCCATAATCAATTGAAAATAAGTCGAATAAAAATAAAAACAGTGGGAAACTATTTGCTGTTACACCTACAACTATACTTGAGCTTTAGTCTATTGAAAAATTTTTGCTCTTCCTTGGATACACCAAGAACTACACATGTCCATGAGGAAAATGGAATTTTATGTGGTTTCTAGTTTTCTAAAATGTTTAATTAACTTGGTGAAGCTCTCGTTACAATTCTGGATCTAATTTACACATCAGCTTTGAGAACTGGAAAGTCTGATAAAAAGACAAAGTAGAGGTTTCTGAAAATCAGGAAAATAAGTTCTAAATGCATAATCCAAAACATTATTTTTATTTAGTCTTAAAGTATAACTGGGAAAAAAACAAGATTATTTTTCAGTGGAAACATAATAATGAATGCCAGGTTAAACTTCTGCTATTTCCATAGATCAGCTACAGAGAAAGATATGCTCATATTAAGGCAGAAAGGTTAAAATTAAATTGAAAAGCTATATTTAAGAAGAGGAAAGCATATAAAATACATTATAATGTGTACTACTATAAATCATTTTAAGCTATAGTTTATGACCTCTAAAATCAGACTTACTATTAGAGAATTTGAGTACTCCAAATTGTTGGACATTTCTTAGATGTTTATTTTAGTAAGGTTTTACTGAATGAAATTAAAATTTCATATTTATATGAGACAAAAAATGGTATCTCTGTCTTTAGTTATTTAAGCTCTAAGTAGAAAAAGTAGGAGTTGGGTTCCAGTTATTATGGGATCTTTTTACTAACTCAGGAAATTTACTGCCTTCAGATAATATGAAAATATAATGTCAATCAATAGAGAAACATCATTTTCAGTATTAATAAAATTAGTATGTTTATTGCCTGGGCACCATAGT